>CAIGQZ010032675.1:4049968-4093107 GCA_903798205.1 Danio tinwini
CATAATAAATGTTGGATATTACCATTAATAAACGTAATAAGTGTTGGGTATTACCATTAATAAACATAATAAGTGTTGGATACTACTATTAATAAATATAATTTCAAAGATTGGTGAAATGGCAAGTCCAAAATAAGCGAAAGACAGTTTCTGAATGAAACCAACAAAACAAGCATATTGCATTAATATTTTATTCATTCATTCATTTTTCTTCGGCTTAATCCCTTTATTCATTAGGGGTCACCACAGCTGAATGAACCAGCAACTTATCCTGCGTATGTTTTACGCAGCGGATGCCCTTCCAGCTGCAACCCAGTACAGGGAAACACCCATACACTCTCACATTCACACACATACACTACGGCCAATAAAGTTTATTCAGTTCACCAATACTGCAGTATAGGTGGACTGTGGAGGAAACCGGAGCACTCGAAGGAAACCCACGCTAACACGGGGAGAACATGCAAACTCCATCAATATATTATATATATTTGTGAATTTTACAATCTATTAATTAAATTAACTTGACACCGAGGAAATATTTTTATTGCAAAGACCATATTTTTCCAGTTCAAATTTCTTATATAAATTATAGCTGTTTTAAATCTTGAAAACAAAAAAAAACTTCTAAGCACCAATCAGATGCGCTGCCAAGGAACACGTGACCCTACACGGAAGTTACTCCAGAGTGTCTGATCTCCTTTCTGTGGTGAACTTCTTTGCGTTTCATCTAGAAACATCAGCCGCGTTTCAACATGGCGGAAAACAGCACAGGCTAATAGCGGCTAGCGTTTCTCCCCCCTTTCACCTTCCGTTTAAGCCCGAGGAATAGTATGCAGCAGCCTTTGAAAATATCCCAGAAAGAGTTTAAATAATGGAAACGCGGGGGATTGAGCAGATGTTCGACTTCCAGCGGTAACTTACTCACATTTAAAGCTTTGAAAACAGTTGCAGCGCTAGCACAATTAGCCGTAGCATGTACAACATAAAAACTCTCAAAAACAACCGCGTCAAGTCTGTTAGTCTCATAAATGACACTCAGACCAGTACATAAGCAAACGAATAGAAAATATTAATGATTTCGGAGTAATTTTGGCTGTTATGGTCATTTAATGCACAATATTTATCAGAAATGCTTATGATATAGTATTAGATGCTCTATAAGACAGTAATGCAGTATACGAAACTGACTGTCGTAAATGAAACATGTAAACACATGATGCATGTAAGCACAACGAGTCTTCGTATTTGTGATTATAACATAAATAAGGCTTGTTGCAATCAATACACCTTCTATACATGAAGTCTACATGCATATATGATGATATTTCAGCTGATATTTTCCAGAAAACCCAAGTCATTGATCAATAATCACGACCAGACAAGAATCCGCGGGCATTTTTCGCTGTTTCTGGGCAAAAAAAGAAAACCGGAATGATTTTGAAAGTATATAAATTAAAAACCTGACAAATTAAATAAAAAACATAGCATTTTAAAAACGTTTATAAATTAGTTTTGGTAAACCAAGTAAGTCTCTCATATAATATATCTACAGTGTAAAAAATGCTGGGTTCCACACAATTCCTTTATGCTGTCACAACACAAATTGATTAAGTTAACTTAATCGTTTTTACAAATTTAAGTAGAACGAACTAGGGCTGGGCCAGTAAACTATATTATATCGAATCATGATAAAATTTATGTCAATAACAATAATAAGCTCTGGACTTTTTTACTCTATAATGATCTAAGAGCCAGTCACACAACCGAAATATGCAGCAATGGGAATCTAAAAGTGTGTTGATATTAGAGATTGAATTTTCAGCCACCAAAAATTTACCGGCCGGAAATATGTTATGCTATTTAATGGACCCTCTGATTTATGATAGAGGTAAAGTTGGTTTTATATTCACACATTCATTCATTTAGAAGTCTCTGTATTGTTTACCATGTTACTTTGAATATTCAATCGGAATTAGTATGCAAGTATGACTTCAAAACAACATTAACACTATCTAATTGACTGCACAATGTTGTACTTTGATAGTCGTTGGCTGCTTATATGATTTCCTTATTTAGAATTTGCAAAGAATACTTTTCTGAAATTATGTTATTAAGGAGAATGTCTGAATCTCCGAATATAAAACCAACTTTACGTCTATTAATGTTTGTGGCTTCAGTCATTGTTGGGGTACTCTTTTAAATCTGGAAGCATTAACAACAATATTGAAATACATATCGTAATCATTCAATATGTAAAATAATTATCGACGTTGCATTTTTGCCATATCGCCCAGCCCTAGATCAAACATAAAACAATTAATTTCCCCTCAAAAACCTTTGTCATTTTAATAAGTAGTTTGAACAAGCAGCAAAAGTAATTTTTTGAGTGTACTAAAAGATAGAAAATATTACTTAACAAACTGTATTGTACATATATAAACTCTTAGGGCTGTGCAACATGACGATTTATATAGTAAAATCATTAGTTTTTGGAAAGAGTTTTAAACTATTCATATTTATTTGATTTTTTTTTTTTACATTTTTGATCAAAATTTGCTATGAAGTTCTAAATAATTTGGGAAATAAGATTATATATGGATCCTTAACATGTGGTCAATATGTATAAACTATTACCTGATTGAATTGACAGAAATGGTACTATATCGTGATATATACCATTATCAGGATATGAGATAACTTATATTGTGATATGACATTTTTGTCTAATCGCCCAGCCCTTATAAACATTTGCGTAATATTACTGAAATTAATGTGAGATCTGAATAAACATAAATTGACACATTTAAATGAGCAGATAGACTCAATGATGTGCTAAATAATAGCAAATTTTTATTTTATTTGTCACATACATAGTCATACGCAGTTCGATATGAAGTGAAATGTTATTGTTAAATGTTATGCCATTTAATAGACCCTCTAAATCACTCTTTTAAATCTGGAAGAATTAACAACTTATATTGAAATATACAGTATATCATTATCATTCGATATGGAAAATAATTATCGAGTTTGCATTTTTACCATGCCACCCAGCACTAGAATGAACAATGAATTTGCCCCCAAAAACCTTTATAACCTTTGTCATTTTAATAAGTAGTTTGAACAAGCAGCAAAAGTATTTTTTGCGTGTACTAAAAGACAAAATCATTAGTTTTTGACAAGAGTTTTAAACTGTATTTATATTTATTATATTTTTTTACATTTTTGATCAAAATTTGCCCTGAAGTTCTTAATAATATGGGAAATATGCTTATGGATCCTTAACATGTGGTCAATATGTATAAACTATTACCTGATTGAATTGACAGAAATGGTACTATATCGTGATATATACCGTTATCAGGATATGAGATGACTTATATTGTGATATGAGATTTTTGTCTTATCGCCCAGCCCTTATATACATTTGCGTAATATTACTGAAATTAATGTGAAATTTGAATAAACATAAATTGACACACATTTAAATGAGCAGATAAGACTCAATGATGTGCTAAATAATAGCAAATTTCATTTTATTACATACATAGTCATACGCAGTTCGATACGTAGTGAAATGTGAATGCAACCTCATGTGACCTTAAAAAAAATATGAATAAGAATCTAAATTATGAAGTATAATAAGAAGTCAAAACAGACTATTTTAGATTTGTAATATAGAAATAGAAGTTATAGCTATAGAAAATAAGACCAAATGTAAAATATGAAAAATCTTAACTATACAAGCGTAGATAACATAGAAGTGCCGTATAATCTGCATATTTCTATGAGATTCTGTGTCATCCTATCTATAACTAAAGTTTCCAATGTCGTCATGTTGAAATAGGTTAGTGTAACTCAAATATTTCAGATGAAATGAACTGCACTAGATAGTAAACATCATGAAGTTAATCTGTAGTTCTCTCTGATGTGGACTGTTCATCGTGGCGTTGGCCAAGCAGCTATTCTCAGAAATAGATCTCGAAGCTGGTTACTATTCGTGTCATCTGTGTTTACAGGTTACCAAATGATCGCTTCATCCTGCTGCTGCTGTTGCTCTACGCCCCTGTCGGCTTCTGTTTGATGCTACTGCGAATATTTATTGGTGTCCATGTGTTTCTAGTGAGCTGTGCATTACCTGATAGTATTGTCAGAAGGTAAGACCACACTGGAATGTTAGGAGCTAGTAAATGCAACAATGACAGGCAAAATATAACAAGTGGAATAATATTTAGAAAGGTTTTGTGTTGATACTAGGTTTTAGGGCTGCACAATATATGGTTTCAGCATCGATATCGCAATGTGTGCATTCGCAATAGTCACATCTTAAGATATGCAATGTTGAGTTTTGATTATAGTTGACCAGTAGCTACAGTATTGTATTTAATGACTGTATTTATATGGAATTTATACGATTTTTGCACACAAAAAAGTTTTTTTTATTAATTTTTTTGTTTCTAGTGCAAATATCTACCTTTCATAGCAAAACAAGATTATTTTACTTACCCCACTGGCAGATAATTTAGCTTGTTTTAAGGAAAAACTCCTAATTATGCCTCATTTCTTCTGATGTTGAAAACAAAACAATATTTTTACTGGATTTTACTTAGATTTTACTATCTAAGAATTTTTAGAAATTTGGATGAGACAAAGTAATAAAAGCATTTTTTTGCTTTGTGATAAAGCAATTTTTGTACCTGAATACTGTTAGACATCCTATAAAATCACCAAATAGAGCTATTCAAACTATCATGTGAAACTGTTTTTATATCGAAATATGTATCGCAGAAAAATAAAATATCGCAATATCAGATTTTTCCAATGTTATGGAGCCCTACTAGGTTTATAATGATGTAAAAAAGACAAATGATGAATTATGTTACTTTTTCCATGCAGGATGCTAAAAATGTTATTTTTTATATATTTTTTTTATTAAACATTAAAAAAATTGCTAAACAAATTTACTAAAATATTTACTGAAAAAAGTCTTTAAAGAGATATATTAATAATTAAGCACATACCATTTGTTAAAATCGTATCTTTGAAATTAATCATAATTAAATCACATTAATTTTGGATTCAAATAAACAATAAACAAGATTTAAAAAAAAAAATGTCAATTTCACATAATGTGTCTGTGGCTTTTGACAATTTAAAAGTGAAGAAATAAATAAAAAATCTTATTGAAAGTAACACAATACAAAGCCTTTTCTGAGTATTAAGAAACAACAAACTTAAAGAGCAATTTAAGAATCATTATTCATTGGTTTAACATTAAACATGCAAAACTAAATAAATAAATAGTCTATTCCATTCTATAACAAAGTGCTGACAGTTTATTACTGTACAGTGAATTTCTACAACAATTTAGACAATATAAAAATTACTTTAAACTATTAAAATGTCAATAAAAGTCACCTTTTTAAAATTGAGAGCATTTTTCTACATTTCAAATAAAAACATTGTGCTGTAAATAATAATAATAAAAAAATCCAAATTACAATAAACAGGGCATGTTGTCAGACCTTAATTATTGAAAAAAAAGGGTTAGAATTATGAGACTTTGTTCATAATTAATAATTTTGTTAATTTGAATTATTTTAATCAATTATTAATTTTACTAATAATTCTTATATGGTGTGTTTTAGGATAGTATAATATCTGCATAATATAGACATACTGTTTTCATAAAAGATATTGGTATGTAAAAATTATATATAAGATGTACACAATATTTATAGGATGATTATAGGATATCATTATAGGAAATAAATTATAGAGAGAAATGATAGATGAACCGGGGTTGAGCAAAGAAATGCACCCCTGCTGTAAAATGCACATCCTCTGAAATGTGCATATATTAACTTAAATTGATAAAAAAAAAAATCAATAATAGAGTTATGACAACTTGACAGTGACTGAGGTCAGTTTCATGAATGGAACCTTTAATTTAAATTTGAAAACTACAACATTTTTATGTTTTTAATTTGTTTAAAACCCACCTCATTACATCAGTCTATACTACAGTCAACATTTGCATTTTTCATTTATTTGTAAACCTAGTTTTAAAATGCATATCACTTTTTGTTCTTGCTTGATCCATCAAAATAATAATCATATTAGCCTACGTTTTAATCAATATTTTTTTTTGTTTAAATGTAGACTGTGAATGCTAATGAAAGTCTATGAAGGGGGTGCATGCATTTTACCACAGGGGTGAATTTCTTGGCACAACACCAGGACTGCAGTCAGATCATGAAGCAGATCAATGTTGATCTTTCTTTCAAGCTGTCACTGCAGAAATAAACAAAACAATAGGCCTAATACAACATTTTTTAAGATTAAAATAGTGAAAAATTATCAGATGGTAATTTCTGTTCCTAACGGATAAACAGCACTCGGTGATATTTCAGCATGCTTTCACTTTCGTAATTAACATGAAACGCACATTTATCGGTATAATTAACATAACAGCCATGCAAAGCAAATTTTATTACCACTATACTGCTATATTGTACTAGAAGTGAAGCAATACTCATAATCACAACATGCATGTGTACCAAAAAATACCAAACAAGTAGAAAAAAAAGTCACAAAAGTAACTTGGAAGTTACTTAAATTTGACTGGTTTAAGGATTTTAGTACTTTTTACTTTATGCTTTTTATTTTATTGTTTCATGTAGCCTTATGATTGTATAAATTTCTTGTTGCGATTTAGTTTCTGAAGCATTTATCAAGGTGTACAGTATTATCACGACATTTCTGAAGTTTTATTGCTGTTTTTATCATTTGTCATTTTGTTCATGTGTTTGCAGTATTGTTTCCAGCGTATAAATGTTCATTTGTGTGTGTGTGTTGTTTCAGGTTTATAGTGAGAATAATGTGTTCAGTGCTGGGTCTGCATGTTCAGCAGAACAGCCCACGCTTACGGGACAAAACCGCCCGACTTTACATCTGCAATCACGTTACACATTTTGACCACAATATTATCAACCTCCTGACCTCCTGTAACACGGTGAGTGTGAACATGTTTTCCCAGAGTGATGTCATCTCATTCTCCTCCTCCTCTACTCTGCCCTTGACTTCTTTCATTGCTTTGCTCACACAATGAGCTGTATTTCTTCTTTGACTACTCTGCTGACTTAATAATGGGCTAAAGTCCAGCCAATGAGGTTTTCTTCTTTCTATTTGCTCACATCAAATGGTTCACTTTGTTTGGATGCAGGACTGCAGGAGTAACTAACAATTAGTCTCAGTTCTTAGGTCATGCATATCTGTTTGATTTTAAGTCTGCGGGAGGTGACTCAGGTTTCATTTGTAAAGTAAATAAATGGCTTTTTTTTTTTTTTTTTTGGTGCTGTCAAACGATTTAATCACATCCAAGTTAATAGTTCATATGTACAAAATACATGTGTCATTAAATATCCATATGTATATATTTTTGTCTGTATAAATATTAGGGTTAGGGAGAATTATTCGATTTAATCAGTTACAAAAATGTTTTTTGATTACATTTGTTGTAATCGACGCTATGTTTAAAAAACATTTACGCATCACTTTTTTTCTGTAAAACATTTGTTTTATTTGCTTGATATTTTTTTGTTATTTTTTATTTTTTTTTAGCAATGTGCATCTTGATTTTTATTTTATCTCGTAATTATATTATTAATGTATATTTTTGTATTGCATGTACAGTGTGTATTTATATGTTATGTAAATACAAATTTTCATCTTGGATGTGATTAATCTGGATTAGTTGTTTGACCAATAAATTTATTAAAATTCTAAATAAAAATAGCAACTATGTCAAAAAATCTATTGACTATTTACAATTACTGTATTTAAATTAATTAAAACATTTATAAACTACCTGACAAAGGTCTTGTCGTCGATCCCAGTTGTAAGAGCAACAAATAATAACTTGATTTCTAGTTGATCATTTGGAAAAGTGGCAGAAGGTCGATTTTTCCGATGAATCATCTGTTGAACTGCATCCAGATCATCACAAATACTGCAGAAGACCTATTGGAACCTGCATGGACCCAAAATTCGCACAGAAATCGGTTTGGTGAAGGAAAAATCATATTTTGGGGTTACATTCAGTATGGGGGCGTGAGAGAGATCTGCAGAGTGGAAGGCAACATCAACAGCCTGAGGTATCAAGACATTTGTGCTGCCCATTACATTACAAACCACAGGAGAGGGCAAATTCTTCAGCAGGATAGCGCTCCTTCTCATACTTCAGCCTCCACATCAAAGTTCCTGAAAGCATAGAAGGTCAAGGCATTCCAGGATTGGCCAGCCCAGTCACCAGAAATGAACATTATTGAGCATGTCTGGGGTAAGATGGAGGAGGCATTAAAGATGAATCCAAAGAATCTTGATGAACTCTGGGAGTCCTGCAAGAACGCTTTCTTTGGCATTCCAGATGACTTTATTAAAGTATTTTGAGTCATTGCAGAGATGTATAGATGCAGTCCTCCAAGCTCATGGGAGTCATACACAATATTAAGTCTTTTTCCACTGCACCATGACTTTATATTCCATACTGTACATTATTTCTGTTTAGTGAGAAGACTTTTGTTTATACAAAGTCAGTCCTAATTAAATAATTAAAAATAAAGGCATGATCATATTTTATTTTGGTAAAATAAACGTAATCTAGGGGCCTTTGCCTTTCATATAAGCCATTTCTGATACCAAATGATCAACTAGAAGTCAAGTTATTACTTGTTGTGCCTAAAATTACTTTTATTTATTTATGTGTGTGTGAACACAGTATAAGTATTGGGCAATTATTCAATTTATTTAATAATTTGTGCTGTTACTGTAGCAGTCACTAATATTTATATATATATATTTATTTATTATTATTAATTTAATTTTTTTTACAAGAAATTACTTTTCTTATTGAAGGACATTAAACACACACACACAAACTATTTTGAAAGATTTAATTTTCAATCAAAAAAATATATTTAAAGACAAAAGGAAATGATTTCTGACGGTGACGAGGTGTAATGGATACTAAAAATAAAAAATTGCCATCAAAGAAAAAGTTACATTTGAAAATAGGTTTAATAAATTTAATCATTTCATGTTGTAATAATGGTCCACGGTATTTGTCTTTTATTTACTTTTTGATCACATAAATGCAGCTTTGACACTTCATTCAAAACCATATAAAAATGAAAAATTTACTGACTACAAATGTTTGGACAGTAGTTATGATTGTAGGACAGATTTTGATCAGATTTATTTTAAAATGTACTCCCACGCATAGTCTTCCTAACTTATTTCAGCTTCATTAATTAAGTCATTATCAGCTTGTTAGATTTGTCATTGATAGGAACATTTTTAAATAAAATGTTTAATTGTGTTATCCATTTTAAAAACTACAGAAAATGTATCTTCAGAATTTAAAGTAAGAACATTAGCATTACACGCTATCCTATTTTCATGTTTAGTTGCAGAAAGTCTATTAATTTTATTGAGATATTATAAAATATTGTAAATATTGGGGAATATATTATGTGAAAAAATAGATAAATAGACAGACAGACAGACAGATGGTGAGCCAGCCAGCCAGATAGACACACATGCACACCTTTTTTGCCTGATATTTGAAGTCTGGAAACATGGGATATATTATATTGACCTGTTGTTGTTGTTTTTTCTGTGAATAAATGCTATTTTTTTATTAATTTAATTGGCATCTAATTTTTTCACTATATAATTATGTTTCTATGTTTAGCCGCTGCTGGAGGGCCCTGTTGGGTTCTTGTGCTGGGCGAGGGGTTTTATGGAGCTGGGTCAGGGTGTAGGGAGCAGGACAGAGCTAACAGAGACCCTTCACAGGTATTGCTCATCTCCTGACACTTTACCCCTCCTGCTCTTCCCAGAGGAGGACACCACCAATGGCCGGACCGGCCTCCTCAAGTTCAGGTACTTCAACATCCCGCAGCTCCATTAAAACATTTGTTTCTTTTTACTTACTTGAGCCAATAAATTAAGTTTATCTTATATAGCACTTTTCTCTACATATATGGTTTAAAGCAGCTTTACAGCATGCTGCCATGTGAATGTTTGAAATATCCTAAAATATAGGAAATATTTTAGTGTGAAAAATAAAAAAACAAAATTGTGTTTTAAAAACCTGTGACATTTCGGCACCAGAAATTATAAAGTTTATCACTTTAACAAAGAATGATTGTTTATTTATACAACAAAGACTCCATGCAGTATTATTTTATTATTTAATTATAGAATTTCTGTACCTTAATATTGTTAAACTCCACCGAAAACCATAAAGTGATGTTTATTAACTTTTTATCATCTGTGCTTTAATTTATTTTATATATTTTAGATCATTTTCTATGCACACTCGCCTACAAAATCCCAGTCAAAGTCAATCTCCCAGTCAAAGTAAAATGATGAGTTACTATAAAATAGTTACTAAATTTATGATATTTATATCGCAATATAATTCGCAGAAAAACAAAATATTGCAATATCAGTTTTTTATTTATATAAGTATTTAGATTTCTCACTATAATATAATTATTTTTATTTATTTATAATATAGTATAATAATCTCTTCTAACCTAAACACTAATGGTATTTATTGATAATTACATTGATTATGAAATTGTATGATATTTATAGACAAGAACAGCTAAAACGGTCATGAAATGGCCTCCTCAGAGTCCAGAACTTAGTATAGTATTTTAGAGGCAGTATGGGATTGCATGGACAGAGGAAAAATAAGCAGAAAACACATCAATTAGAAGATGAACTTGTGTCTTGTATATGGACTGATACTAAATACTGTCTTTTGCTAGCAGGAGCCATTTTATTCTGAAAACAGTGTTTTGTTTTTCTCAATTTCTCAAAGTCATTAAAACTTTGCTAAAACACCTAAACTGTTTTGCGCAGCATTATATGGTAAGCACACGTCAGAATGATTATTGTGGTCTTTTTTTGAAATTTTTATAGTTTAAAATGTAATTTGAAATATTAAATAAACACTTACTTTCCTTATATAAAATCACTGTTTTATATATTTGATAACATATATTTTATTTCAAAAATCTCTTTAAACTGGCACTGAAAGTGTCCAAACTCTTCTTAAGGCCGCTGTATGTAACCATAATCTATCTGAAATCTGTAAAGCAAACAGTTCAAACCATTCATTTAGCAAACAGTGACTTAGTGTTTACAGTGTGAATGCCTGATTGCTGTTTATGATGAAGGTGATCTCATTCACTTCACATGTGACCGTAAATAGACAGTCACGTGCTGATATTAATAATCTTTGACAAGTCCAGACTACTTAAATGCTGAGAATCTGCTGATTAAATGTAGATCTGTTCTGGGAGGGTTGCCAGGTCTTATCTAAGCTTTCTTAAAGGGTCTAAGATCAGGCTTTACTGATCGTACTGCCTGTAAATCAGCTGACACCCACTTTGCCATTATTATTTTTTGGATGGTGTTTCTTTTTTAGAAAAGCTGCCTTTTACAAGCCTGACTTCTTCTCTCTTCTCAGCTCTTGGCCTTTCTCTGTGTCTGATTCTATCCAGCCTGTGGCACTGCTGGTGAAGAGGCCTTTCATCGCTGTGGTAATTACTTTTAAACCCTCTTTTATTAGTTATCCACTCATACGTTTCCATCTACACATTTTGGATATATATATAAAAAATGGCTAATGGAAACATCAAGATGCGCATCAATTTTGAAAATGAACATAAAAACAATGTATGCACACAACAGAGTAAGAGAAAATGTGCATACACTACGAAGGAAACATTTACTGAATACACTTCCTGGCAAAAGTCTTGTCGCCTATCCAAGTTTTAGGAACAACAAATAATAACTTGACTTCTAGTTGATCATTTGGTATCAGAAGTGGCTTATATGAAAGGCAAAGGTCTCTAGATTATGCTTGTTTTACCAAAATAAAATATGGGCATGCCTTAATTTTTAATTATTTCATCAGGACAGTGAAGTCTGACTTTGCTTAGACAAAAATCTCATCACTTAACAGAAATAGTGTACAGTATAGAATATATAGTCATGGTGCAGTGGAAAAAGAATTAATATTGTGCATGACTCCCATGAGCTTGGAGGACTGCATTCATACATCTCTGCAATGACTCAAATAATTTATTAATAACGTCATCTGGAATGGCAAAGAAAGCATTCTTGCAGGACTCCCAGAGTTCATAAAGATTCATTGGATCCATCTTCAATGCCTTCTCCATCTTGCCCCAGATGTGCTCAATAATGTTCATGTCTGGTAAACTGGACTGGCCAATCCTGGAACGCCTTGACCTTCTTTGCTGTGGAGGCTGAAGTATGAGAAGGAGCGCTGTCCTGCTGAACAACTTGCCCTCTCCTGTGGTTTGCAATGTAATGGGCAGCACAAATGTATTGATACCTCAGGCTGTCGATGTTGCCATCCACTCTGCAGATCTCTCTTATGCCCCCATACTTAAAGTAACCCCAAACCAAGATTTCTATGGCTGATTTCTGTGAGAATCTTGGGTTCATGCAGGTTCCAATGGGTCTTTTGCAATATTTGTGATGATTGGGATGCAGTTCAACAGATGATTCATCGGAAAAATCGACCTTCTGCCACTTTTCCAAATGATCAACTAGAAGTCAAGTTATTATGTGTTGCTTTTACAACTGGGATCGATGACAAGACTTGTCAGATAGTGTATAAATCCATGACCAAGATTTCTACAGGAGTCCTGTAGGATGTAATGAAGATAACAACTCCCATGATTTCATGCTCACTGATGGCGTCATCAAACTATGCTTTTGTTTATTGTAAATATGCACCCCCCTAGTGGCGAAAATGACATTGTGCCTTTAAATGTGTATGTAATCTGTAGTGTGTATATGAATGCTGCACATACATTTAAATGTGTCTAAAAATAATTAGGCATGTCTTTTTAGTCTTGAGTTCCTGTTAATACAAACAAAGAGGGTCTTTGTGTGAGCGTGGCTCATCAGGACGGTATTTATAGCATAATAAGTGATTCACAGTGCAATAGAACGAAGGACTGTCAAAGGTCAACAGATCGGATAATAGTGACCTCTTAGTCCTATTACAGCATTACAAAATGGTTTTATTTAGTTTTTGGTGAACATTGGAGTTGGGTATATGATCTACTCCCTCAGCTGCAGTATTACATAAGGGTGTTCTTTCGTTTTGACATCACAGACCTCCAAATATGATATTTATAATTACATTGAGGACAGTTTTTCTTGTTTTCACTGAAGCAAACCATTTAAAAAACCCAGTTTAAGAAAACCCTGCATTGTCACATCCTTACAAGACACAGAATGAAAACAATGACAGGATGTTTTCTTAATCACTTGATTTATAATTATGCAGCTTCCTTTTTTTCCATTTCGGTTGTCAAACGGACTGTGCAATCCTATTTGTCCAATTCAAGTTCCTTTAAAGGTCCTATGAAATTAAGATAAAGTTTTTTAGATGTTAGTATCAGTATTGCTCATTTTTAGGATATCTATAAGCTAGTGTGCCTAAACAGTGACAAAATTCATGTTTAGAAGGTATAAACATGTAAAGTGTGTCACTTCCGCCTAAATGGATCAACAGTTTTCATCAAATCATGACCAATCAAAAGCTTTCTAGTATTTAACATGTCCCGCCCTCTTCAAGACGCTTCACATTTGATGCGCTTGAGCTTATCCACTCTCACTGGCAGAGAGGTGATAAAGCAAAACTCTACTGGCTGTTTTATAAAAAGGGGAGGAGCTACACTATACCCCACCCTCTCTTCGTGTTTCGGGTGAGATTACGTCAAAAGTCGAATAAAAATGCACTTTCAAAGCACTTCACAGGACCTTTAAACTTCATATAGCCTCTTATTGGTTCATTGCTTATAGTATATTATCATGTAGTATGACAGTAAAAAAAAAGACCCAAATCTGACAGCTTTTATTACTATTTATTTATTTTCCAGCATTAAATATAATCATAGTTGTTTTTAACTGATCATAATATCTTCACAGATAAAAAAATAAATCACGCCACTGTAGCCTTAAATCTTACATATGTAAATGACCTCCATTTTGGATTTGCTTACCTGATTTGCATGCAAAAACATCTGCTGCTGAATACTGGATGGCTGTTTTATGTAAATGCAGGCGGTCATATGTTAATGTGTTTATGTCTGTGATGGTAATACCATGAGAGTTTCTGAATGGCCTGCTTATGTTATGAATGCTGTTATGAAGTCATTAACAAGCACATGATTGTGTTCAACACTAGCATCTGCAACGTTATAAAAGCTCTTTCTCTGTTTCTTTTTATCAGAGTACACCAGAATCATCATGGCTGACGGAGCTGCTGTGGACCTTTTTTGTACCGTTCACAGTGTACCATGTAAGGTACTACATATTACAGTCTCTCCTTTGTCCAGTGGCAGTATTTTAAACGTACAATCCCCTATTGCTGCTCTCGGCAGATCAGCACTGGTAATACAACAATAATGAAGCTTCTTAGTGTTTTATTAGCCTCAGGAGTGTTGCGCATGCAGCTTATATGAGCAGAAGTTTCTGTTTTAGTCATGAATTGCAAAATTGTTTGTTTTTAAAGATTTTTTTTTTATTTTGCTTGAATGTTTGGTCAGTAAATGTTTAGTTGTGTGTAATATTGACACTTACATGATGTAAATATAATGTTGAGTGAATAAAGTTAGCAACAATGTCTTAATAGATGGATAATTAAATGTTCTTGGTCATTTTGTGATAAGTTTTTGAGTAATTGTTCTGCAATGCTCTCATTCAGATGGCTTCCACCATTGTCTAAAGAAGACGGTGAAACGCATCAAGAATTTGCCAGCAAAGTCCAAGAGGTAAATCTCTCTTGTGTACTTATTTATTTATTTACTTTCTTACTTACTCTGCCCTTTTAGTTCAGGTAATGTTCATTGATGGGAGCTCAAAACAAGTTTTAAAGAACCCCTATTATGCATTATAAAAGGTCATATTTTGGTTTTGGGAGTCTCCAACAACAGGCTGATATTACCTAATTATACCAACAACTCCCATATAATTTGTTCAGCGATTCATTTGTTTCCAAACCCCTTCTTAGCACGATGCTAATCTGCGCTAATTCGTCCAATGACTAAGTCTGCTGTTATTGGTCGACCGGATCTTCTAAGTGAACCGGTTGAACTACTTCACTAAATCAACCTGAATCATTTGAAACGATTCGCATCTCCAGTAAGCACTTATCCACAAAGACACTTTTTAACATGCCCGATACCCACTCTGACTCGAAATAAACCAATTTCCAGAGTTATTAGAACAGTACACAGAGATCGGATTTGAGAACAGGTGAACTCATAATAATGCGCATGCGTGATTCAGTGAACCGAACACAAACATTACATGACAGCCTGCTGTGACTGAGCTAAACTTGAACAACTGCAGTGCAGATAAACCGAGGGCATTAATGAGAGGATCTGGCGAAATGTACGTTTATTTCATAACAGAAAATCATAATGGAATTTAAATAAGTGAATCATGCTTCAGTTGGGTTGCAAAACTTAATTTTAAGAAACTTTTCAGACCATGTTGATGTTTTAACTGACTGTAATTATAATTGCTAAATGCATATTTTTGATATGTTGACCCCTTACATGGGAGGATTGTCACGAAAGATCTGGTTCACGTAAAAGATCTGAACTTTTCATCACTACTGTGTATCTAACCCCAAAAGCAGCCTTGCACACATAGTGAACGGTGCTTAAGGCTGCTATCTTGTGGGCTGTTGTATTTGATTTTAAGAATTGTTAGATGGTATAGTGTTCATATGTCTTCTGAATACAGGTTTCAAAAATATATCTTTGGTTGAGTTATTATGCAATATTCTGATGATTTTGTATCTTGTACCTAACAAATATTCTAATTTATAAAACTAATATTAAAAGTAATAAAAACTAAACTAAAACTAAGCCATTTTAAAATATAGAAACGAATAAAAACTAGTAAATCTGCCTTTAAAACTAATTAAAACGAACTGAATTTAAAAACAAAAGACAAAATGAAATAAAAACTAGAACTAATGAAAAATCCAAAACTATTATAACCTTGGTAGAAACAGCTGATGGTGGCCATAGCAATGACAAATGACAGGACATCAAACTCAAATGTATTTCAATCAGTAAAGTAAGAAGCACGCGCCATGTTTACAACGTGGTTTTGGACTCGATATGTGAATAGCTCATAAAGATTTAACCTGAGAGATACATTACAAGCACTAATCTTTAATAGATAAGCGATTACAAGTTACAACACACAATTAAATACATATTTTGCAAACTACAGAAAACGAGGCAACCATTTTTAATCACACTTACAGGTTGTGTGGGACAGAGAAGCACTTACAGGATCTGGAGGAAGAAGAAACGGATCCATACAAATTGTGTAACAGTTAATGACAAAGTCCCGTACATTAATAGTCTTTGCTGATCTTTCCTTTAATAACAAATGGCCGGCGAATCTTGCGTTGCAGCGCAAGGTATTGTATCAGTTATCAGAAAAAAGACAGGGACAAAAAACAGCACATGATTGCCTATACTGTGGTGTTGTTGTAAAAATTAACTTTAACCCTTTATTCCACACAGCCGCATATCTGGCCATCTCTCAGTGATCGTCCAACACTTCATATTTGGCGATGTCTTGTATCGACGTCAATATGAGCAGGCAAAAGATCCAAACACAAGACGAATCATTTATTTGAGTCAATTATTTCTTTTAAGAATCAATAGTTTTAAACATGGTGCACGTTCAGATTTAAACCTCACCTGGATGTTTTCATTCACTTGAAAGGTGCTGTATGTACGTTTTTGACTCTTCTAAAGCATAAAAATGCCATAATATGTGTGCAGATGTGCTGTGAGAAATAGAAGCTGTGAGAAATAGAAGCCGTTTCTAATATATCAATTCATGGTGTTGGTTAACTCTTGTTGGTAAAACTCTTTTTAATATGGAAAATATTCCCTCTATCGCGTGTCGTTGCTTTTATTTAGAACACAGTTTAAATCACTCGCTCCTGTACTCAATCTGGCAACCCGCGCTTGCATTTGTTTTGATCATTTTACCAGTTTATCAGTTGTCAAAAATTGTGAAAATTAAAGTTTTAATTCGGGAACCTGACAGTTAGATTTTATTTTATTTAATAAACTTTATTATTGATTTATTGTTTGTAAAATTTTTATCTATAAATTACAGTTTTAATAAATTTTGTTCTACAGAATCCTAAAAAATCGCATTTCTGACAACAATTACATCTGTTTTTAACCCTAAACACTACTAAATGTTGCGTGAGCCCTAAAAAAGTGGTTTCGTGAACATGAATAAAAATGATTTGTGAAGGATCACGAGGCACTGAAGAGTGGAGTAATGATGATAAAAAAATTGTCATCACAGTAATAAAAAAGTGACATTTTACAATACATTTGAAAAGAAAACATTTATTTTACTCTGTATTTTTCTAATTATTGCTATTTTTACTGTATTTCTAATAAAATGTGTAAGCCTAACCTCAAAAACCCCACCTCAAGCCTTTGAACTGTATTTGAGGTCTTTTAGTCCAATGTCACACACCAAAAAAAAGGTACAATATAATTTACTTGCTCATACAGAAGTGTTGCTACCAATACTGAGCTTACAGTCTGTTGAAAGCTCATAAGTCTTGCTTTTGTAGCAGTGAATGCTTTCTGATATGCCTTGAAATTAAATGGATGTAAAACCGTTTCTCTAATAATGTCACACATGGATGAATAGCATTGTTTAAACTATTATCTCATTGTCCGCCCACGTGACTTTTCATCCTCATAACCTTCAGATGCATGTATTGTCTACTTCAAAGCTTTGACTTGTTTGGTGTGGTTTGTCGTAATGTCCATTGTGTGTTTTTCTGTCAGCTGCTGGCCACGGAGCTGGGTGTGATCTCAACGCAGATCACCAAAGCAGACAAAGCCGAACACATCAAAAGAAAAAGACACAGCGCCCCTCAGACTGCACATTCAAGTAAGAACGGATTCAATGGTGAGAAATGAAACTATGATGATTCGATCAGTATAGTAGATGCATTCGGGCTTCTGGTGTAACGATAAACTGTATTTTTGTTTTCAGATTTGGGTGCCAGACCTCGCACAGTAACACAGGGTTTCCTGGGTGCAAGTGTAGGGGCAGAAGACTCAAGGATAGCACGTTTGGTGCAGCAGGTGAAAGAAGTGCTGCCGGACGTCCCAGTATCAGTTATCACCAGAGACTTGTGTATGTGTTTCTCCCATAATGCATTGCAGTATTGAATTATTTGTGAAAGTTTGTGTATTTACTGAGCCTTTAATTTTAGTGTGTTAATGTACTTCCAACTGAAATGGAATATTGAGTAGGCGGTGGGGCTTTTTTTGTGCATAATTCGCTTTTGGCAAACTAATGGTAATGCCCGATACACACGGGGCTTCATCGTCAATGCTTGACGGAGTGCGTATCTGAATTTAGGGCTGATACGTTTGTTAAAGCAGTGTCAGCCAATAAAATTAGTCCACAATCGGCTACTGTTTGGGCTGTTGCATTTGCATAAAGCAATGTGACTGGCTGATGCTTTCATTGGTGCTTGTAAAGTTGAGAAATATCCAGCTTCTGCAGCTAGCAATGCTGCTGAAGTGGTGCCGACGGATACACAATTCAGTTCGGCAACGCTTGACATCACCCATTCAAAGTGAATGGGAAGCGTTGATGCTGATGCCCTGTGTGAATGAGCTGTATGAGGGGCATGGTTAAGAATATTGGGGCTGACGTTGTCAAACTGACATCAACATATAACTACATCCACTCCAAATGCAGAAGCAAGTGATCAGACTTTAATTGAAGATAACCAAAACAAACTTTTTTTTTTTTGGTGGATTAACTTGTTAAGGCTGGTTCATACTTCTGCGTGAAGTGATCGGCGTGACCCACAGTGCAAACCTTGTGCATAGACGTGCATTTATACTTCTGCATGCTGTTTGTGTAGTTGTGCAGTAACACTTTCGAAATGCTAGCTGGCAGTAAGTCTCTATGCTCCTCTGTGTCAGTTTCTTCGCTGGTGTTTTGTTTTGCCTGAACACTCAAAGAAGCCAAAGTCCCTTTAAGGCAAGTCATTTCACTGGGCGGCCATCTTCAAAACGCCTTTCGGGCAGTGCGCTCTGGCATTCTGTTTAAATGGGGAAACATTAAGTTCTCCAAAACTGTTTGCCAAGCTTACAATTAAATTTTACATTAGGAATCACCAATACAATTAAACAACAACTGTTACTTATGTTTCATTTATAAACATTCGAATCACACAAAATCTGCAGAAACTCACTGTCTGGTCCAAGCCCCTCCCCCAGTGAATCTTCAGTCTATATCGATTGCTGATTGACTTCTGTACTTGAAGGCGGGGCTTCATTTGCCATATTGACTGTTACACTTTTTCACATTTAAAACTATACGAGTGACACGTCTTGTATATTCTATAGTTTTTGAAGTGGCTAAAACTCACTTGATGTAGAAGTATAAATTAGCCTTTAACCATAATCAACCTTACTTAACAACTTTAACTTAACAGATTCATTATTCATTCAGATTCATTCATGTGCGCTGGCAAATAAACATTGTAAAATTAGATTTTCACATAGACTTTAACCTCAAATTCACTGAATTACAGATTTAGATAATCAGTGTTGCTCCTCCATATGCAGCAAAGCTGATTCCTTGCATACTATTTATGTACCTTCAAGTGGTTCCAAAGCTTTATCAGGTTTCTTTATTTAGGTTTTTTTCTTCTGTTGAACACAAGAGAAAATATTTTTAAGAAAGCTGAAAACAAATGATATTGATGGTTGCCTGGCCATTGAAAAGCGCCACCTGATATCACCAAGTTGGACAAGTTCCTGGATTAACATCTATGTTGATCCTGGAACTACATTCCAATCAGCTAATCAGAATTAGGGGTTCCATTTACAGTTTATGTTAAGTTTAGGCTTACAGTTAGGTTTATGCACTTCCACATGATTGTTATCTAACTATTATTCCCCTCTAATTTTGGGAATAATTTACAGTTATGGTTGGGTTTAGGGGTAGGGAATAGGTATGGATTACATTTTCGAACAAAAATTATGTTCCAGGATCAACATAGGTGTTAATCCAGGATTGCATTGGGAAGCAAAGGGACGGGCTAAATTTTAATAATGAAAATAAAATTAAAACAAACTGGTGGTGGTCCCTTGCGGTGACTACCTCCAAACTGAAAGCAAACAGTCTCCAGGTCTAGTCCTCTTTCGTCTTCCACTGCTGTCTCTCCTCCTTTTAGGCCGTACTCACACTATGTACAGTTGCCTTGAACCGGGCCAAAGCATGCTTGTCCCCCCGACAGCCCGCACTCACATTACATTCGGGCCTGGGCGCGCTTACGTCATCGATGATGCGCTGTTCAGTAAGTGCTCTCACTCAGTACAGTGGAGATTTCTTTAGTTATATCGTTTAAGTCATTTGATATGCAGTGACACGCAGTCTAATATTTCGCCAAACAGATCTTTTGACGCTCATAAACAATCATAAAGTCCTTGTGCTGCAGGAATTAGGAGGTTTGCTGAAGCTGCAGCTGTGGTGCAGTGAGGAATTTGTGTCTTTTTTAATCTACGACAGTTTGTGTTCATTAAACTGTATAAATGAATAATTAATCCATATGAAACAGTCCCTTAAAAGTCACGTCTCGCTTTCAATTTCGGGCTCAGGCACGCTTGCACTCACACTACCCACCTCTTCCAACC
Organism: Danio tinwini; assembly: GCA_903798205.1. NCBI lineage: Eukaryota > Metazoa > Chordata > Actinopteri > Cypriniformes > Danionidae > Danio > Danio tinwini. The sequence goes on from CAIGQZ010032675.1 coordinate 4,070,818, forward strand.
GGGCCAGGGCCACCCAAGTAAACCGTGCCTGAGCCCGATTCAGAGCACTCACTCTTATCAAATGATCCGGGAAACGGGCCTGGGCACGGTTCGAAAAGCATAGTGTGCGCACACCCTTAAATATCAAGAGCTCCTTCATGGGACTCGAGACAGGTGGCACACACAGGTGACCTATTAACACTCATGCCACCAGCCTTGTACCACTCTCACAGCTCCCTACCCCACCCCACTCGCTACACATTGACTTAGTAGCCATAGTAGGAAAAAACAATACTATGGAAGACAATGATTGACGGTTTACAGCTTTCTTCAAATATCTTCTCTTTTGTTCAGCGGAAGAAAGAGAATAGATAGCTATGTTTATTATCCACCCATTTTTTTTGCACATTTTGGAATGTAGCATTAAAATAAGCTTAATAGGAGCGCATTCGCATAAATTTAGAAAACGTGCATAGGATAAACTTTTCCGATAAGAGAAACTGTGCATAAAGTACACATATATCAAATAAATTCCAGCATACACATCAAAAAAAGTCATGTGATTTTGTTTTTAATGGATCATGTGATGACAAATATGGGTGCAATGGGATGGCATTATTGTAAAAACCAGCGCAGCGGGCACATTGTAAAACATCTGAAATGTTGTTTTGGTCATTCTAAAAACTCTTAGACAAAGTTCATCATCAAAGTGGTTCAGTGTCTCCAAAATCCACCACACGTTCATTGCATTTCGACTTCATCTACTGAGACTCAAGTAATTTGTTATATAAGAGAAAAGGCCCACTGCGGCTTCTCCTACCAAAGCAGATTGCATTTTTGTTTTTGGTATTTGCTGCCAGTTTATCAGGAAGTGATGATTTTGTTCTCTTTGACTCATTGCATGCAAACAGGCTTTATTCGCTAATGTTTTATGCAATTCCACGATCTTTGGATGTAAACATAGCTAGAGTTGACAGAATTTTTAGTTTTGGTGAACTATGCCTTTAAGCAATGCAATTTCACCGAGTGTAGATTTGTTTTGGTAACCACTTTTATTTGTCTGCGTACAGTACAGACCAACTGTGTGGACACAACCATAACCAACCTGCTGGAACGAACTGACCAGTTCAACCCAGAGGCTGCTGCGGCAATGCCTTCGGGTCCAGGGAAAGCAGCAGCTTCCTCCACACCATCTGCAATGGTCTCCTCACCTAATTTAAAGGTACTCTCACATCATCTATTGAAAAGAGCAGGAGAAAAATCATTTAATAAATTTGTTTCCTCCCACATTGTCCTATATTTGTCATATTTTCAAAAAAAAAAAAGGTGTTGTATTTTTCATTATATAATGGCCTCCTCCCTGCATGGCCTATATTAGAAAATTTTCCTATAAATAGCACCTTTGAAGCCTTTTGTCTCACAGGATATTTATATAAATGTGTCTGTGTATTCTTCATTCAACAGCCAGCTGCCAAATCATTCGGGAGATCACCCATAGACAGACACATGTCTCTACAGGAGAGAAAAGAAGCCTTATATGAATATGCAAGAAGGTAATTATTTACAGAAGACTACAATAATATTTTAAAGCCTGCTAGCCCACATTGTTATTCTATTGTTATTAATAATTAATCCGTGCAAGTTAATTGACTTAAATATTTGTTTGTTGTGGTAATCTTCAATCAAAGATTGCTCATTTGCTTCCGTGTTTGGAGCAGCGGCCCTTCTGTTGATGTCAACCTGAGGGTTTCCATAGCACCTGCATATTATTACCAATAAAGGTCCCATGAAATTAAAGTTTTTCAGAAGTTAATATCAGTATTAGTTTTTAAGATATGTACAAGCTAGTGTGCTCCAAGACAGTGACAAACTCAATATCATAAGTTATAAAATTGATATAAACATGTAAAGCTTGTAGTTTGTCATTTCCGCCCAAATGGATCCACTTTTTTATTCACGTCACCTCATACTTCAGTTTCTCATCAAATCGCAGCCAATCAAATTATCTCTCGTATCTGACATGCCCGCCCCCTTCAAGACGCTTCTCATTTGCTTTTCATTTGATACATTTGATCTCGACCACTCTTACTGGCAGAGCAGTGATTAAAAAACAAAACACTATTGCCAGTTATTTTTTAAACCAATAGGAGTTACACTATGCCCCACCCTCTCTATGTGTTTCAGTTGAGATTATGTCAAACATTGAATAAAAATGCATATTTTAAAGTACTTCTCTGGACCTTTAAATTTGCTATGAGGAAATTATGCACAAAAATTAAGCCCCACCCCCTACTCAATATTCCATTTTAGATGCAAGAACATTAGCATACTGAAATAAAAGTCTCAGCAACTTCCGATTCACGACTTTAAAAATGATGTATTTAATATAGCTATAGAGATATACAGTGGTCCCTCATTAATCATGGAAGTTACGTTCTGAAAATAACTGGCAATAGATGAAATCCGCGAAGTAGTCAACTTTATTTTTTCATTTATTACAGATGACTTATGGCTGTAAAACTAAATGTAACAACCTGAAGATTCATTTATTCTGTAATGGCGGCCTACAGCCGAGTAACTTCTACCTTACTTTAGCATGTCCAGAAGTTAGCATCTTTCTCTGCTTTTTGGGTGCTACTGCAGGTGCCTTTTAGGGTGCAGAACATCTCATCGACATTGTGGGGTTTGTTGTGGAGAAAAGTGCATGGAGGAGATTGATTGACAATGATCTACCACCATTCAGGATGCAGAACACAATGTGCTGTAAAACAAATTTATAAATTGCCAGGCCGCGAAAGGTGAACCATGTTATAACAAGTGGACCACTGTAAACATTGCCTGATATTTTTAGCATTTAGCAATTCATAGTGCCTGCTCACTTTTTCATTCCTGGAGTGCCTTTAGCAAAGGAATTTAAAATGAAGTCCTTAAGAATAATGAAGGAAAAAAAGGTATACGAATATCAGACAAAGAGGAAAAATTTGATGAGAAATATTCAGCATATATATGCAAATATATAAGTATTTTTGAGAGTACAGAGAGACTCACTTACATTGTACTTTGTGGAAGATCGAGGAGAAAGGGCTCTCGACACACTTCGCTTGCTGCATCTCTCTGGTTGATGGAATTTTTTATAAAGCATTATGAGTCTATGAGTTTTTTTCTGCACGATTTTCGCTTTTAAACATGGGCTGCATTTAGAAAGCTTTAAAATTCCAATGTGGCACGGCATCAAGGCACGTCCAAATCCAAATTCTGCTTCACTTCCTGTCTCGAAACATACTTCTTTTCCTGATCAAACTTCGAAGGGAGCAAGGATGTGGGATGTCTTCAATATCCCACAATCCTGAGTGTTTCATTTCTGACACTTAAAAAATAAAGGCACGAGCTTAAAAAATAAAGTCTCGAAGCACCATTTGAGTGTCATTTTGTGTGTGAATGTTAGTTTTGACTAATATTTTACACTTCTTATGGCATTTTAGATGCTAGTATTAAGTAAATATTTTCCTAAAATCTCTGTTTTGTTATACATAATTAAATCGTCATGTTCTGTCAGTAATACATTTTACAAGATGCCTTTGTGCACAAACACTGCCTTCAGAATCACTGGCTGATAAGGCAACAATTAGCTGCCAGCCATGATTTATTTTAATAATAATTTGAATTAATGCAAATGGAAAAAGCAGTCAATTAACCTCAAATCTCACAACGACTCTGTCTTTAAAGGTTTATTTGGTTTTGATGTAAAAAATGTATATATCCTTATGGAGGGAAATTTAGATTTTAAAACTAGAAGTCAAATCATTTGCAATTAATGCCCTTGAAATTGTATTAAACTGAAGTATGTTACACTTCATCTTTTATTTGTTGAGTAATCTGAGTCTTTCTGTTCACCCCACCCGCAGACGGTACATTGAAAAACATGGACTGAACAAAGAGGACGATCTATGACCATGGACAAAGACACACCTGATGAATTGTTTAGGAAAGACAGCTGCTTTACACAAAATCCACGCAGACAAAAAATTATCAAGTTGACCCAGAATGATACAACCGTTGTGTTCACCACACATGCAGAAAGAAGACTGGATTGTTTCCTTTCTCGTTTTTTTTTTTTTGTTGTTGTTGTTGTTTCTTTGGTAATCTTCTTGCATGGCAATCATGCATGTCTTTTTATGATTTCTCTCTGCAACAGAAAACAATTATTTTGGTAAACAATTTGTATTAAGACCCAGTGACCTTGGCACACTTCATATTATTTTTATAAGGCCTTTGGGTAGAGAATAAGTCCGGAGACATGGCAGTGCGATATCTTGAGGTTCATTATGTTGTTAAGGATACGTGTTGATGCAATATCAGCTTTTAAAGACATTAAAGAACATAGAAATGCAAAATTGCTCTTATTGTGTCTGATATTTTTGTGATACGCATTCAAGTCAACAAAATGCAGTTTAGGTCTAACCAGGAGTGCAATAGCTCCAAGTTTTATTTGTATAAGTTATAAAGTGCAATTATAGAATAAATATGGGTAATATTTACAGATGGATGTACTGTGAACATTATATACAGGTTGTATTAACTATGAACAGAGATTTATATTAGATGAATATATGTACAGGTTGCTATTAATAATCTGAGGTGTGCTGATAGATATGAACAGTTACAAATGTATGTGCAGTGAATATGTACAATTCAAAATGAACAAGTGTCAGTTTTACGAATTAAATGCAGTTGTGAGGAATAGTTTAATCATTCCAGCACCTATTTTGGTATTGAGAATGGTTTTGAAAAGAGCATTGACACATTTTTCAGGTACATTACAGGAAAAGGGCACTTTATGTGTGGTTGTCATTTACACAAACGTGTAGATGAGCTTTAAACCTGACTGAGGTTTTATTTCTTTATACTGCCACAAATTATGAGCTTATAATGATCATAAGAAAGGCAAATGCTAGAATTAAGCTGTTAAAATGGGTTAAGATCGGTTTGCACAAGTACGTTTTGAAAAATACAAGCGCAGCCCCTCCCTCTTCAACACAAAACGTTTTGATTTTTTTAGATAAGCCTTTTGAATGTCGAAGAGCCGTTATAACCGCCCCTCTAGCCAATGACCGTAAAGCCTGTCTAGGGATGCCTTCGCTTGCACGAACCAATCAGAACAATGAGCACGTGAAAGTGCCAATGAGAACACAGGAGACGTCATACTGCAACCAATGAGAAGCAAGGAAATGTAGGCGATTTCTCCAGACTGAATAAGTAGGAGCACATCTCGAATTACGACCTCATTGTCGAGGGTTTTGAGTTTGACGGGGTTTGTTCAGTTACATTTTGTGTTTTCGACCAAGCAAAAAAGCAACAATGAGGGAGATCGTGCATTTACAGGCTGGACAGTGCGGCAACCAGATTGGTGCCAAGGTAGGAAAAGAACTAATTTACATTTTTAATCGTGATCTTGTTAAGATTTATTTCTTTTGGGGGGAACTGACGTTAATCCTTGCTTGTTTTAGAACCACGCTCTGTGAGATTATATACTGGTTATTAAATGTGATGTTTGACTTGAATTTGGTGTTAGTCGTATTATTTATGATTTTAAACGTGCTTGACTAAACGTCATTTGTCTGAATGTGGTCTTTTAATCTCACCCGCAACAAGTTCTTAAATGAGTAGTCTTTAAAGCCTACTTGTAATCGACGGGAAATGATGGGGTTCTACTTAAAAAAATCGATTATTGTATGAAAATCATGATGGTTTGAATGAACTAATGGTGAAACAATGCGTTAGTTTTAGGGTGTTGGCCGCGCCTGACCGGCGTAGAGTCTCATTCGCAAGGGAGTCGACTCCTATGAGATTGTTTGGTGGAGCCGAGTCTCGTTCTTCCACGGTTGTCACCAGACTGTAGCGGAGCTTCGTTGACTCAAAAGAACTGACAAGATCCAATCGTTCAAATGAGTCGATTCGCTTGAAAGAATCACGTGTTGTAATATGGCCGGCTGTATCTGGTTCAGTGTTTATGGAAAAGTGCGGGAACGCTAATATCATGACGCATGTTTCCCCCCTGGCCTCATGCACAGATTAAATTCGACTCATGTCGAACAATTGAGAAATGGCTTGAGTTAATAATCGAGACAATAGTGGCACTGTGATTCGTGCGATTTCTTTAAGCTCTCGGGTGGCGTAAAATGGCCCCGGTGACTTGGCAAACTCCATTTTACAAGTGTGGAGCCCATATAACGGGAAGCGCTAGTCATTCAATGTAGGAATAACCTGGTTTTTAACAGAATCTGTCGCCTTAATTTTTAGATTCGGTGTTTGTCGGTCTAAAGAAAAATGCAAGCATTAACATGTTCCTCTTAAATCCTTATTTCAGTTCTGGGAAGTCATTAGTGACGAGCATGGAATTGACCCAACAGGCAGTTACCATGGCGACAGTGACCTTCAGCTGGACCGAATTAATGTTTATTATAATGAAGCCACAGGTGAGCAGAAAGCTATGAATTTATTATATAAATGTTTATTTTTGCACTTTTTTTTCTTTTTTTTTTTAAATAATTTTGTATACTAAATTTCTGGAATTTGTCATTTTTAGGTGGGAAGTATGTTCCACGTGCCGTATTGGTGGATTTGGAGCCTGGTACAATGGACTCCGTGAGGTCTGGTCCATTTGGTCAGATCTTCAGACCAGACAACTTTGTGTTCGGTATTTACCTTTATTGTTTCATTCCTGTCTACAGCCCTTAATCCGTATCAGTGGTTTTTCCCTGCATAAAGAATTGAGGTTACCACCACCATCAAATTGTGACATCTCTGGTTTTTGACAAACATCATTGGTTACTCACACACCCCAGGTTATGCTTCGGTCATGTTTCACTACATTCAATAGTAGCCTTTTTAAAAAAAAAAAAATTTTTATTTGGTAACATTAGTGTTTTGATTAGTATATGCATAGCTGAAAATCCTGAGTATGAAACTAGAACAATGTTTGTGGTTTACATGAGGTAAACCACAGTAGTTGTCAGAGGATTATATTCATTTTTTTTTTTGTAAATTTTTCAAAATAGTCCTAGGACTAGAATGGGTGTTGAATGTTTGGACTAATTTGATGTAAGGTTATGATCTACTTAAACGTTGACTACTGCAGAACATCTGATTTGAATACAATGGATCCTGCATTTGCTCAGAACAAAATTTGAATGGCAGATTGTGACCTCATATAAATCTACAGCAATGAAGACCAAATGAAATCTCAGGTTCTGGATTTTCTATGGATCTGTTGAGTAAATGGGGGTTGTCCCCCCCCACCCCCCGATGAAAGTTTGGCAATCCATTTGTCACTTGGAGCGTTTTAAGAATTTTTAGATAAGAAAATACCAATATTTTAACGTTGAGTCCACATTTGGTGAAGTAACCCTAATTTACATTTCCATTTTCTCATAAAAGGAAAAAAAACAATTTATTTTATCAAACGTTTTATAGAACGGGTGTAATTTACACAAATCTAGAGAAACTGAATACTAATGTTCCCTTTTCTTATTAGATCCGATTTATATCAATTAACTAAACTCTTAAACCTCTTTTGATAGGCCAGAGTGGTGCTGGAAACAACTGGGCCAAGGGCCACTACACTGAAGGAGCTGAGCTGGTTGATTCCGTTCTGGATGTGGTCCGGAAGGAGGCAGAGAGCTGTGACTGTCTTCAGGGCTTCCAGCTCACTCACTCCCTGGGTGGAGGTACGGGGTCTGGTATGGGCACCCTCCTCATTAGCAAAATCCGCGAGGAGTATCCCGACCGTATCATGAACACCTTTAGCGTGGTGCCCTCTCCTAAAGTCTCGGACACAGTGGTCGAGCCCTACAACGCCACACTGTCTGTCCATCAGCTGGTAGAAAACACAGACGAGACCTATTGTATTGATAACGAGGCCCTGTACGATATTTGCTTCCGCACGCTCAAACTCACAACCCCCACATACGGAGACCTCAACCATCTTGTCTCCGCCACCATGAGCGGTGTGACCACTTGCTTGAGGTTCCCAGGCCAGTTGAATGCCGATCTCCGTAAATTGGCTGTAAACATGGTGCCCTTCCCCCGACTGCATTTCTTCATGCCTGGCTTCGCTCCTCTGACAAGCAGGGGAAGTCAGCAGTACCGTGCACTTACTGTTCCTGAACTCACCCAGCAGATGTTCGATGCCAAAAACATGATGGCTGCCTGCGACCCGCGTCATGGCCGTTATCTGACTGTTGCCGCGGTCTTCCGTGGTCGCATGTCCATGAAGGAGGTGGATGAGCAGATGCTCAATGTCCAGAACAAGAACAGCAGCTACTTCGTGGAATGGATCCCCAACAACGTCAAGACCGCCGTCTGTGACATTCCACCACGAGGCCTCAAAATGGCCGCCACCTTCATCGGCAACAGCACTGCCATCCAGGAGCTGTTCAAGCGCATCTCAGAGCAGTTCACTGCAATGTTCAGGCGCAAGGCTTTCTTGCATTGGTACACCGGAGAGGGTATGGATGAGATGGAGTTCACAGAGGCTGAGAGCAACATGAACGACCTGGTGTCAGAGTACCAGCAGTACCAGGATGCCACCGCCGAAGAGGAGGGAGAGTTTGAGGAGGAGGGCGAAGAGGAGCTCGCTTAAATTAACCAGTCTGTTCCATCGTGTTTTTCCCTTCAAATCTTGTCACCTTTATGTAATTTTTGTTTTTCGTACTGCATTTCCTGTCACTTAAAACCTCCAGTGGTTCCTTTTCATGTTAATAAAAGAAACATAAGAACTTAACTGGTTTACTAGTCTTTCTATTGTGTACAAGGTAAATGCAGTGACAAGTGTGCTGGGAATCCTTAAATCATAATCTAGGGTTCAAGGTATGGTAATTAAAAAAAATTTATATATATATTTTTTTCAAATTAAGAACTTTAATTTCTTCCTAAATGGCTTGACTTAATTTTCATAATCTCTAGAGTTTGTGCATATGCCTCTAGTGTGTTCTAGTGCTCTTATTTTAGCTTATTGGGCTATCAAGAGTTTTTTTTTTTTTAACTGCATTCTACAAATTAATATATTTGGTTATATTATTTTTTATATATATATATATATATAATGAACTGATGGGAAATAAGAATGTTCCCATAAAAAGCTTATTTGACTCCTATTTAATTTAAATCCGTCCAGCTCATCTACGTGCAAAATTCTCAGTAGTTTAAACCATTGTTTTTCACTAACGGCTTGAGCATGCGTTTTTTAGGTCATGTGATCGTGAAATACATCCAGGCTGTTTTCTTAATCATACTACTTTCCCTCTGTTGGTGGAAAACCATAACAATCTTGGGGTGATGGTTCACCCAAAAATGAGTATTGTCACTTGCTGTTAACTTGCTCCACACCAGTTTAAGTTTGTTGAATGTTTAAAAAAAAAAAAGAGAGAATCTGTAACTTCTATAGTATTTGTTTTTCTTATTATAGAAGTCTATTTATTGCAGGTTTCCAGCTTTAATCTATCTTTGTGTTAAACAAAATGAGAAAAAACAGTAAAGAGTTATTTTTGGTTTATGGTGAGCTGTTATTTAAAGTTCCCAAAAGATGCTAAATGGTCAATGTAGAGTTCATACGGTCCTGGAAAAGTCATGGAATTTTAACATGCCATTTTCCAGGCCTTGTCTTTGCTACATTTCTGTCCTTGGCCAATCACATATGCTCACATTATTAGTGCAGTGAAAGCATTATTTAAATAAATTTTACATAGAAATAAATAAGCTGAAACTAAATAGATTGCTTGTTTTACAATATACTGTAACTTTTAATGTTTTTTTTTTACCACGCATATGTAAACATTGCATGAAACATTAGCTCATGAAAATTTACTTATGTATTTATTTACTTGTGTATGAACCCTGAATGTAGTACATCTAGGTCAGGGTTTCCTAAACTTTTCAGCCTGTGATCCCAAAATATTAATTCCAGTGACTATTATCCTCAGAGGTGGTTATAAACACAAACATTGCACACAACGCACAAACTAATAGGAACGATATTAACAAGCATATTGACAACAGAAGAAGGGCAACACTAATATATATATTTTTTTATAGTCGTTTATTCAATTTATTCTTAACCTCACTTAATGAGAATGGTGAGCACAATGTTCACAGCACAAGACTTTAATTTTTGGAGATCTCCAATTGGAGATCGGCCTCTATGTTTATGGTCGTGGCCTTTATTTTTAATGTACGAGTGCCACAAAGGTGTCAAAGTTAAACATTGTGCCACAAAATCAGTCTACTGCAACCAACACTATTGCTGTGTTAACCCCAAGTCACAATCCAATGGATTTTTTTGAAAGGCTGATAATTTTTTATTTGCATGTTTTTTCTCTTTTATATAACTAGATAATATTTTTATCTTCTGTAGGTTATGGATATGGTAATGGTATGGATATGGTATGGTATGGATATGGATTCTGTAGGTTATGAATATGGTAATTTTAATAGTTTAATAACACATGGGATTTTTTTTGTAAATCACCAAGCAACCAGCCCATCCCTCCGCCCCCACCTCCTCATTGTCTCGTGAGCCCCACTTTCTGAACCACTAATCTAGGTAACATTAATTCACATTTATGCCAAATTGCTTTTTTTGCTATTAAATCAATACTCTTAAGTACTGTAATGAAAGTATGTAATTATTATTATTTTTGGATGCAAAGCAAGCATTTTGTTAAGTTAAGAGTCCATCTTCCATAGCACAATGTGCATTTTTTTTGGCATCAGAAAAGCAAACCATATTCTCAATCTCAATTGTGAAATCCTATTTGGCACTTAATATATAATCTCAATCAGCTTTGTGGTGAGGTTGTTTTACAATCCCTTAGTAAGATTTCATTTGAATTAACCCTTGTGCACTGTTCAAATTTACTCCCCTTTTGTTATATCTGGGATGAAAACATCCACTGAATTAAACTGCTGTAAAAATGCATCAGATAATTTAGTTTTTTTCAAAATTGTTTGCATAAATCTGTTCATCAACTTCAGTCCTGATCAAAACTAATAAATGTTTTTAAAAATTACCGTATTTTAACTCTTTAATTGCAAAGTTCGCTAATGATGTCACTGATTTGGTGAAAAAAATGAAATTTTTTATATAAAAAGTAATTGAAGATCATTTTAAAAACCTTTTATCACAGTCTTGGGCATGTGGGCGATTAGTAGGGCCAGACGCAATCTGCGGAGGTTTTTTGCAATTTCTGCGGAGAGTTTTGCTAACAATCTGCAGATTTTTGCTGAATTATTTCGAAGTCTCATAACTAAAACCTTAATATGTGAAATAAAAATAATACCTTTTAAACTTTTATTTAATGTTTAAAATGCAAATCAAATTAGATTCACTTTATTTGGTAAACAAAGCAAGTCTCTCATATAATATATACTAAAAGACAGAAAATATGACTTTACAAACTGCATTGTACATAAATCAGATGAACATTTTCATATTAGTCAATAATGTTACTGTAATTAATTTAAATACTGAATTTAGATTTACACACATTTACTCAAGTAATTAAACAGAATTAATGTTGGGCTGGTAATCTGCGGAATTCTGCGTGTGCAGATTCCGTGTGGGCCTAGCAATTAGTAACAACATTGATGCATTGTTAGGTTTTCATTTTTTCATGTACTGTTGGTGGCTGCTTTTACCCCATTGACTTCCATTTGATGGTGCATAAATTCAGTCTTTGTTTTTGTTTACTCCATGTAGTTCTGAGAGCTGAGATTTCATATTTTGATTTTCCCAGATTCATCGAGGTAAGTGCGTAAAGGTCACTCTGACACTCACTGACACAATTTGCTTTTGTACTCTATATAAAACCTAGAAACTAAGCTATTTATTTTTTGTTGCACAGTCCTATCTAAAAGATTAATGGTGCCAACTTACGATCAAACAGTAAAAATTATAAGTTTTACCTCTTCCCATCAAGGAAAACCCCTAATGATTAAAAATGCATGATTATCTGGTGTCATGGTTTTGCAAACAAAAAAATGTGGTTATAATGGAAGTCAATGAGGCAAAAACAGCCACCAACAGTTAGAGAGAAAAAATGAAAATCAAAAACTGCATCAAGGCAATGTTGTTTCACATGTCTTTGATAAAAGGTAAAACAAAAATCCAGCCCACAATTATTTTTTATATTGAAAATACGTCATTTTGTGTGGTTTTTTTCACCAAATCACATTATTTAAAAATTCGGCAATTAAAGAGTTAAAATCCTGTAATAAAAAAACATTTAGTAGTTTTGATCAGGACTGAGGTTGATGAACAGATTTAAGCAAAACAAAAATTGAAAAAAAAAAAAATTATCTGATTAATTTTTACAGCAGTTTAATTCAGTGGATGTGTTTATCCAGAACATAACAAAATAGTAAATTTGCCCAGAGTGTATTGAGTTTTTTTTTTCTTTTCAATCAAAGCATTTTCTCAAAATGTGTCAAAATAACATTCATCACCAAAAAATTTTTCTACTAGCTGAAACACAAAGTTATGGCCAAATTAAGACCCCAAATCATCCCAGAGTGGATGAAAACATCCCCAACAGCAAATAAGGGTTAAACTTAAAAAAAAAATGCATAAAGAAGGAATGTACATTTTCATAAATGTTTCAATCATTTTTTTATTTTTATTTTAGATAATAAAGTAGGCCATAAAAAGCATTGATGAGTTTTAAAAGTGCAGGTTTTATATTTTATATTGATTATAGAACATTCCAGAAATATACAAATGTACACATACAATAGCAGACACGAATCATTCCTGGGCATCAACATATGAACATATATTGAAGATTTGTTGAGTTAGAAATTAGTCCGTAAACACTGAAGAAAAAAAAAAAAGATCTATACTTTCTTGATGCGTCTTAAAATTCACTGCTGTTTCAGACTGAATGGTGTTCATAATTCATACAATAGGGAAGTGTTATAGCCATTATCTTCCTCTTTTTCATTTGCATTGACACGAGCCACAATCACAGCTCTTGTTCAGTCGGAAGTCCTCTGCTTGCGCGATCGTTTCTGATGATCTAATCTAAAAGTAAAGTCCGCATGACACAGCATGTGATTGGCCCATAGTAGCAATGGATTCAAATGAGAAAGACTAGAAGCATTAAGTGATTAAAGTTTGTCTTTGTCCAGAGCCGCACGGTTGTTGCGGTTCCCTGGGGTGTTTATACACGGAAGTGTTAGGAGATCTTGTTGTTGAGCTGCCCGGGATAATGTTCAAACTCTTTCTCGGCCTCCTCGCTGAAAGAATCACCTAAAAACCACAAATATTTTTAAATGGTAAAATAATGACAAAGATGTACTAAAATCAGAATCCACAAAAAAGGACTAAAATACCTGCATTTGCACATCTTTAGTTGCCAATGTTACTTTGTAAAGAATCTGCTACTTTTAAGTACCAATTCCAATGATTAACCGCTTATTACCTGCCTATTATTACGATATTGGTGGTTTATTAGCACATATAAAGTATGATATTATTCATCATTAGCATACCCAATACATAAACCCTATTATCACCTTAATGACTATTAATAAGTAGTCGTTTTTAATCTAAAAGTCTTGTTAATGGTTTATTAATAGTGAGATTGTAACTTAAAGTATGACCAAATAAATAATACACGCATGTAGGGCTGCATGATATTGGACAAATTACACATTGTGATAAATATATATATATATTTTTATTCTGCAATATATATTGCGATATAAATACAATTTCACTAGATAAGTTGAATAAATGAGTTTGTAAAGAATCCATAACTTTAGATTGATTCTGTAGGGGAGTGCATAAAATATAATAATCTACAAGCATGGATCCATTTAATAAAGAAAAATATGCTCATTTAATAGCTTTTTTTTTTTGCAGAGTCGAAATCTATTCAGGTATACAGTAATTGAATAACCGACCAATAACCAAGTCCTAGTTTTGTAAACCATTCGATCGAATACATTTTTCAAAGCTACAAAAGATGGGTAGACTGTGGTCATATATGGATGGACATGGTCAGCAACATTACTCGTGTAGGCTGTGGCTTGACAAGTTGGTTCTAATGGGCCCATAGTGTGCCAAGAAAATATCCCCACACCATTACACCACCACCAGCCTTGATACAAGGCAGGATGGGATCGGGATTCATGCTTTCATGTTGTTGACGCCAAATTCTGATCCCACCATCCGAATGTCAGAGCAGAAATCGAGACTCGTCAGACCAGGCAACGTTTCTCTAATATTTTATTGTTCAATTTTGGTGAGCCTGTGCGGATTGTAGCCTCAGTTTCCTGTTCTTAGCTGACAGGAGTGGCACCCGGTGTGGTCTTCTGCTGCTGTAGCCCATCCGCCTCAAGGTTTGACGTGTTGTGCGTTCAGAGATTCTTCTCTGCATACCTCTGTTGTAATGAGTGGTTATTTGAGTTACTGTTGCCTTTCTATCAGCTCAAACCAGTCATTCTCCTCTGACCTCTGGCATCTTAATAATAAAATTGGTAATAAGTACCTCAGGCCTAATTTTCATTCATTATTTTTTTTTTCGGCTTAGTCTCTTATTTAATCAGAGGCCGCCACAGCGGAATGAACCGCCAACTTATCCAGCATGTGTTTTACGAAGCGGATGCTATTCCAGCTGCAACCCAACACCGGGAAACACCCATACACTTGCATTCACACACACACTACAGACAATTTAGCTTATTCAATTCACCTATAGCGCATGTCTTTGGACTGTGGGGGAAACCGGAGCACCAGGAGGAAACCCATGTCAACATGGGGAGAACTCCAAACAGAAATGCCAACTGACCCAGTCAGGGCTCGAACCAGCGACCTTCTTACTGTGAGGCGATCATGCTACCCACTGCGCCGCCGTACTGCCTGGCCTGATTTTACAAGTAGCTATTTTAGTAAATGGCATTTTGTATTTATATATTTCTAAAAACATAAGAACTAAATATATTTTGTCACTAAAAACCATGTCGTCTGACACTATAGGCTAATTTTAAATCAGCCAATTCCATTGAAAACTTGAATTAGCATTACTTTTGTGTAAATGAACAGCCCAGATGCATTAAAACTGTAGAATAAATGCCCCCTTAATTTAATGCAGTTCTCATCTAAAATATCTGATTAAGCAAGCGTGTCATGGTTAATAGAAACAGACAGGTATAAAAGGACCCAGAAAACAAGAACCCATCTCACCGAGATGACATTTATGCAACCAGACACGATGGCCGTCATATTTGCAGTTGCACCGCATGGCGTTGTTGGTGAAGTCGCTCTCAGCGACCTCAAAGTTGGGATTTATTATGACCTGAGAGAGAAACAGAACAAGACTGACTATATAATTATAATCAAACTTCATCAGAACATACGTGTGGCTCCAAGTAATCACGACAATGTCTTTTTGTTGGTTAATCGTAATCCGTGTGGGTGTTTTTCTGAGTAAAACCCTTCCTCCTACCTCCTGCTGTGTGTACTTAAGGTTTATTACATCATTAATCAAAGCAAATCCTATTAGTATCCTAACTCTTGCATGCCTGGACATAATGGTGAGTGCTGTAAACATCTCCACCACTAGAGGGCAGAAGTGAGACAGTTTTTTTTTTTTTTTGACTGGTGAAAAGCCCAGACAATGGGGTCCTACGGGACCAAAGTCTGCACATGTAACAGTCTTTGCTGCTAGTGTGCTATCTAGATGATGAAAATATAGCTAAATAAATATAGTTACCTGCAGAATGTAGTTTCCTGGCGTAACGTCCGTGATGTCAATCCATTGGCAGTCGATATCATGTCTGTACAAGTCCCAGCAGCCCACAGTGATGCCCTGCTCTCCAAAGTTAGCACATTCGTAGCGCTTTGAAACACCTGCAGAGATGAAAAGTAACACCTCTGTGTATTTTTGGAGAAACAAGTCATTATTCCAGCCAAAGAACAACCTCTAACTAGCCTAGGGGTCATTCACACAGAAAGTGTTTTTGCATCACACTGATCCTTTTCCATGTTTTGTATGTAAATGTGCTTTTTTCAGTTTCACGCATGACATAAAAAAAAAGCGCTTAATTTTAAAGTCAAAGATTCACCATGTTTATTTTGCTAATGCACATTTCTATTGTTTAGGCGAACAATTAACCCATGTTAATTCACTGAAAAAAAAAATTATCCCAATCCCAATTCTGCCCCATAGCCCTTCCCCTTATCCCTCGTTTTGCACGTTCCTGTGAAGGGGTAAGGGTGTCCCAATTCTCTTCAGCTTGAAGGCGAAGGGCTTGATACCCTTTCAAATGGAGATTTTTGGGATAAGAAAATTTCCCAAAATACACCAGTCACAATGGCAGTATAGCTGCTCCCTGAGGTAAGGAGATCCACAAATTTGTATTTTTTGTCATTATTACAAACTTTTACAACAAACAAGCATATGTTTTAATATGTTCATAACCGTGTTCGTGTTTTACTGTCATGCTATAAAAAAAATGCTAAAATAAAATCTTCACACTCTGTTTTAAGGGCCAAGGGGAAGGAGTAGGGGTACAATAATAGAATTGGGATTGGGCCAAAGTCTGAACATTTGCTTCTGCTTTTGGAGTAGAGTTGTTTGCTTTGAGAGGTCTGGTTTATAAAATGTTGTGTAGAAATCTTCCTAAAGGTGAACGAACACCAGAATACATTTGAATTATGTATTGATGACTATGGCTCATGTGATGATTCAAAGTGGTTCAGTTAAATCAATATTTAAGTTAAATATATTTACTTGGGGGCAGCACGGTGGCACAGTGGGTAGCACAATTGCATCACAGCAGGGACTAGGGACAAATCTAGCTACTTTTTTCGGTGTAGCTAACTGGAGATTTTTAGAAACTTGGACGTGTCCAAACTGTAGTGTCTCTGCTCTTGTTGTCTGAGTCTATGGCCCAATTCCAAGTCTACCCCCTAGCTCAGGGGTGTCCAAACTCGGTCCTGGAGGGCCGGTGTCCTGCAAAGTTTAGTTCCAACCCATCAGACACATCTGGGCTAGCAAATCAAGCTCTTACTAGGCTTTCCAGAAACATCCTTGCAGGTGTGTTGAGGAAAGTTGGAGCTAAATCTGAAGGACACCGGCCCTCCAGGAGTTTGGACACCCTTGGCCTAGCTCTTCCCCTTATTTTAGAGCCTCTTGGTTTTTAGTGTGGTCCTGGAAAATCTAAAGGGCTATCTTGCCCTTCTCCTTACCCCTTACTTGTCCCGATTATCTTTAGCTTGAAGGCGTAGGGCTAAGAGAAAGGGCTAGATACGGGGTGCGAAAATTTCCTAGAGATGCAAAAATTAGTATTTTTTTTCATTATTAAGAATTTTTACAACAAACAAGCATATGTTTTAATACATTCATAACGGCGTTCGTGTTATACGGTAATGCGTTTTTTAAAAACGATAACCCCGCACTTCGCAAAATTTTGCTAATCCATAATTAGAACTGTATAGTAGTTCCAAAACATACTTTCACATCTGTCACTAGATGACAACCGAATGCTCTGTCAGAAGAGTCTAGAGGCTGGGAATTACATTTTTATATCACGTTAATGTTGTTTTCTTGTGTTTTCATAGCTGAATATGGCCATGGTGTAAATGCACAGTACAGTTACAATCTTATTGCCTTATTATATCGTTATGATAACATGATATTGTTGCCTTCGGTGATCTCCTGAAGATAAGTTACAGCATAACTACAGCAATCGCCGTCACCGATCTTATATGAAGAGCTTGCGACGACATTTGATGACGTGTGCAGGTGTTGTAATGGTGTATTTCTTAAGGGTAAATTTTGAAGCTTCACACAGGTCAAAGGAAATGGGTTGGGTAAAAAAATAGAATTGGGATTGGGCCTATGTCAGAGAGAATACTGTACATTCACTGCACATCTACACTGATATTGTATTTAAACAACAAAAAATTCTATTAAATTGATGTGCGTATTTAAAGTAGTGCAAATATAAGTTCCAGTTAAACCATAGACTATTAAACAAGCAGAAACCGTTGGATTCGATGACATTAGTAATATGCAAAGCCATCTATTGAAAATAGTTGGCACCACTGATTCCCCCATCTAGTCTTTTGCGTGGAAGGTGGCCACGTTTATAAATGAGACCCAAGCAATTTAGCATCCCAAATATTTCATGGGCATCATCGATTCTCTCTGATCAGTTCTTTGATCATTTACAATGCGTTGCCTCTGATTTCAGGCATTTGTCATCCATTTCACAAAACCTGTTGGCGAATGAAAATCAGGGCAAAAAATGGTGTACCTTGAACTCGTCATAAGGGTGTGTTCAGATTTTGGAGGTTGGTTTGAATAAAATAAAACGTCTCTGGAGTAAGTTGTTGTTTATGCGTGAAACAGAAATTTCTGGTGCTTTTTTGACTCGTTGGCTGCTGTTGGATCTCGTTATTGTTGCAACTTGGAGCAGGTTGTAAGAGCATTTTTTTATCTCTGGAAGTCAATGCTTACCGTTATTTCTATCTATCTTTAGTATTCAACAGAATAACGAAACGTATACATTTTTGGCTGAACTATCTCTTTAATGGCTAAACTAAAGTAGTTATGATTGTTTTGCTGGTTTTATTGGGTTTTGAGGTATTGGACGAGCTAAGCAATGAAACTACCTTTGGCTGGTGTTGGGTATTTTGTTTTCTTCAAATCTAAAATATTGAAAACATTCCAGATGTATAAAGATTTATACCAGGTAAAAGGTGGTTTTAGTAGTCCTTATGGATCCCTAGTAAGTAAACAACCACCATTAGCAAGAAAGCTTTTTACTTTCAGTTACAGGTCTGTATCGCTTATAGCAAAATTATACATTAGCTTTAGAAATAATGGCCCGTTTCCACTGAGTGGTACGGTATGGTTCGGTACGCTTTTATGGCCGTTTCCACTGTCAAAAGGTACCAAAAAGTGAGCCATACTGTACCGTACCACTTTTTGGGTACCCTTTGAGAAGAACCCTTGTTCAGTTGAGCATTACGCGCAACTGAACGCTATTCGTTTATAGAGATACATCACTAGCGAGTACACAAGCCAGGAGAATGAAAACGAAGGAAGTGCCATTTTTAAATACACAGCCGAGACATTACATTGTTATAATATATACATATAATAACGAGCCATGGTCGACCTGAGCTTAAACAAACCTTGTCCTCGTCTTGAAAAACAGCCACAAAGCCAAGAAGAAGAGCAGAATCTACTCTGTGCCCCGTAGTTGTTTACAAGGCCGTCTAAAGCGCAAGCGGTTTCGCTTTCTCAAGTGCACTCGTCCCACAACTATATTCAAAATAACGAACTTCTTGAGCTGATTTTTGTATTTATGTCTATAAAGCATCTGTTTTGTGAGAAGTGCTTCTTATGTGATATGTGAACGACCCATACAGCTTTATTTTGATATTTCCTGGAGCGAGAATGACATTGACTGAAACTTTCTGTCATACACCACGCCCACCATTGGAATGCTTTTGGCAGTGGAAACGCAAGCCTGATAAAGGTGACTTGTACCGTACCTCTCAGTGGAAACAGGCCATAAAAGAGCTTTCAAGCAGGAAAATGTCCCTAACCCAAAACTTCTGAAACTAAATTGTGTTTTTCGCACAAAGGACTATCATAAGCAATCATCAATAATGGAATAAAATTACTATAATCACTTATGATGAGATCAAAGGATCATTATGTAGAAACATCCAGCATCTGTATGACCTTTGACCTCTGTCTTACCTTCATGGCACTCTGTGTCCTCCAGACAGAAGCTCGCTTTATGTCCGTCTGCCACTTTGGTCCCGTTTAGAGACAGCAGGTCGTAATAGGTGAAGACATCCATACTATGATAGTGCCTGGAGAACATAAACACAGGAAGAAACCGTCACATATCTTCCAAATATTGCTGAAAATCATTATCAAAAGTGTACCAATGTGTGTGCATTAACCGCCTTTAAGCTATCCTGGATAGTGGAGCCTACAAAACTGTCAATTTCATAGACAAAAAGAGATTTAAAAGGCCTTGGAGAGCAGATGCAGTGCTGTAGGCCTGCATGAGGGAGTGTAAACACCAGGCTCTCAGACGCTGGCCACAGTCCCAAAGCCAGCAAAAGCACACAACAGGTTTCCTCATCATCGAAATCTGAGGTCTGCTAGCAGTGTAAACACAGACCGCCACAAAGAGTTAATGGAGACTATTCAGAAGCGGCTCGTATTCATAAATCAACTGAAAAATGCACAATGTAAAAATACATTTGAAAAATAGTTTCTAAAGTGCTATACCTTCTATATTATACACTACCTATTTAAGTTTTAGGAACAACTGGACTTCTAGTTGATCATTTGGTATCAGAAGTGGCTTATATGAAAGGCAAAGGCCTCTAGATAATGCTTATTTTACCAAAATAAAATATGCACGTCTTGATTTTTAATTATTTAATTAGGACAGTAAGGTCTGACTTTGCTTAGACAAAAGTCTCGTCACTTAACAGAAATTATGTACAGTATAGAATATAAAGTCATGCTGCAGTGGAAAAAGAATTCATATTGTGTATGACCCCCATGAGCTTTGACAACTGCATCCATCCATACATCTCTGCAATGACTCAAATAACTTATTAATAAAGTCATCTGGAATGGCAAAGAAAGCGTTCTTGCGGGACTCCCAGAGTTCATCAAGATTCTTTGGATTCATCTTCAATGCCTCCTCCTTTATCTTACCCCAGACATGCTTAATAATGTTCATGTCTGGTGATAGGGCTGGCCAGTCCTGGAACACCTTGACCTTGTTTGTTTTCAGGAACTTTACAGTGGAGGCTGAAGTATGAGGAGCGCTATCCTGCTGAAGAACTTGCCCTCTCCTGTGGTTTGTAATGTAATGAGCAGCACAAATGTCTTGATACCTCAGGCTGTTGATGTTGCCATCCACTCTGCAGATCTCTCGCACGCCCCCATACTAAATGTAACCCCAAACCATGATTTTTCCTTTACCAAACTTGACTGATTTCTGTGAGAATCTTGGGTCCATGCAGGTTCCAGTAGGCCTTCTGCCGTATTTGTGATGAATCTACATCACAAATCTACCTGCCACTTTTCCAAATGATCTACTAGAAGTCAAGTTATTATTTGTTGCTCTTACAACTTAGATCGATGACACGACTTTTATCAGGTAGTGTATATGCAACAGCAATAGTAAGGTTTTTTTTTAACTATACTTTTTTTGTGGATCTCCAATGTGGAATCAAACTCGATTAATATATGTGTATAATATGTAAATATATAACTGTAAATATATGAATTTCTAACAATTTTTAATACATGTTTTGAACTGGTTTATTTAGTTTACCAATCAGTTAAACTTACCCAAGTCAGAAAATATAGAAAATTGTAAAAATATTTATTTAAAACTATAGATTCATTTATAAACAATAACATGATGGCGAGTAAATAATTACATACTTCCATACTATATAGTACACTAAAAACAGCATGTGAGCCAAATAGTATGTCCAAACTCATAGTATTCGAAAAACAGTATTAGAGAAGTACCAGGATGACCTACTACCTCCAGTCAAATTTTGAAGTGTGCGTCCGATGGATGCTACACTATCTCATGATGTACCATGAGAGAATTCATGAATGGGAGTGAAGTGACATGAATGGGATAGAAGTTTCATTCATACTACTGACATTCATACTGTATAAAACACGGCCGGGTAGTACATTTAAATTCAAAGGTAGTACCTATTGGGTAGTAGGCAATTTCAGCATAGCCAGTGATTATATTTAAATTCTTAGGCAAACAATCCTTTTGAGGATTATCGGTGCTTATAAAAATAAATAAAAAAACGATAAAGAGTAATTTGCATATCAGATATTTTAATTATTGCTATTGACATAATTTATTCTTTATTTTATTAATGGATATAAACTGTAAAAAGCTGTTAGTTACCTTAAAAAAGGGACTCAATCAATTCAACTTTAAATTGCGAGTAAATCTATTGTTACTTGGAACGGTTAAGTTGACTTAATTTTTATAATTATGCGCATAATTAATTTACTTAATAATTTTAAGGCAAAGAGGTTACACACTTTAAGTCGAATAATCACTTTGAAATCAAAGGGTTTACTCACTTTTTTAAAGTCAACTAATAGCTTTAAAATCAAAGGGTTTATTCACTTTTTAAAATAAAGTCAACTAATCACTTTAAAATCAATGGGTTTACTCACTTAAGTAAAGTCAACTAATAGCTTTAAAATCAATGGGTTTACTCAC
>CAIGQZ010032675.1:4098107-4108272 GCA_903798205.1 Danio tinwini
CCATGTAAACAGTGGTTTTTGATTACCTTAATCGGACTAAAGTCATAATCGAACTAAACAGAAATCAAATTAAAAGTGCAGTATGTAAGTTTGACAAACAGTGGTTGAACTAGGTATTGCACTCCTGGATCAATACAAATTCAAGCGCGGGTTGCCAGATTGAGTACAGGAGCGAGTGATTTTAACTGTGTTGTAAATAAAAGCAACAACACGCGATAGAGGGAATACTTTCCATATTAAAAGGAGTTTTTGTTCTAACCAACACCTCGAATTGATATAATAGAAACGGCTTCTATTTCTTACAGGTGAACAACAGAAACCTATGACAGTGATCACCTCAGGTAAACCTTGTGTGCTTTATTCAGTGCTAAATGCTAACAATGTGAGTTTGAATGCCATTTTACAGGACATTTATTGCCATATACTGAAAGCAGCAGCAGATAGTTCACCTCAGATCTTGAAGATACAATAAACCGTTTGAAATTGAACTTTAGAACTAAACACATATGAGTGATTCAGCATCTACATTTAATGATGTTAAAGAGGGTTAACATGTATTAAATAGATTATAAACCTTACCGTTTCGTGAGTGACTGCATATTCTGTGCTTCTGAATGGCTGTATTTACATTTCTGTCGTGTTTCGTCTGGTGCACATGACTGCATATCTCATTATGAAGTGTGTTGTTAGGACAGGCGGTTACAATGTAACCTGCTCACATAATGTTTACATTTGTAATATTTATATCATTTGCTAATTAATAACCTCATGTGGAACTGAATCTGTCTCATTTCGAGGTCTGATACTGTCCACTGGAGGTCGCATTTTCGATCACGGACACATGCTTTCAGAGCCTTTCTGAATGAATGAATGAAATACGCTGTTTTCCAACAAGGCAACCCGGAGTGCTGAATTACAATTGGCTAAACTGGTATTGTGCAGGTTAAATTTACCTAAACAAAGACAGCGTCCTGGCACAGAAAAAACATTTTCAAAGCAGAATATCTGACTTCAGCATTGTTTTTCAGTTAAACAAGTATGTTCACTTAAGATGTTTCTTAAATATCTGCACACATAATATGGTATTTTTATGCTTTAGAAGAGTCAAAAACTTACATACAGCACCTTTAAGGGTGCTTTCACAACTGTGGTTCAGTTCATTTGGTCAAGACCAAGGGCAACAAATGATACATTGTAGCATTTTTCTACAATTTTTGGGTCCTTTTCACACCACACTGATTTCTTTGGTCCGAGCAGTTGAAAAACACTGATATGCAGTCATGTGACAAAATCCACATCACTCATTGGTCAGATGTTATTGAACGTATTACCTAAACTGCTTTTTGATTGGTCAGAATTAGTGTGCGGGAAAATGCCAATGGAACTCCCGCTAGTAAACAAACCAGCAGACACAAAATGTCGCTTTTTACTATGGAGGAACGACTGCACAGGCCAATTGTATCCCTGGTCATAGTATACTATATAGTTTGTATAAATCACTTGACAAACTATACATTTCGAGAATGAAGCACAGCTGTGGCTGGAAAACAATGTCTTAATGCATTGTAAACAGCAAAGGCGCAGCGCAAGTCACTTCAGGATGAGGCGTGAATTAATTTTGCTAAACTGCGATATGGTCACTGGTCATCTTCCGGAAATATTACCAACAATCCACCAGGTAATGTTTTTCCCTCTCCCTCTCTGTTTAAAAATGTTGGTAAGCGCTGTCAACAAACATTTTTCCTCCACACCCCATTAGGTGGAACAGTGCATCAGACTACGACAGCTGGATTAGTCCAAAAAGGCGCAGTACTTTTTGCGGTTCGGTCTGTTTTATTTTGTAACATGTTCTCACCACAAACGAAACGCTTCAGGGTTTGTTTAAAAGCAACCTTCCTTGCACACTCGAGTGCGACTGCTACATTCACACCTGCCCAAACAAACCACACCAAGAGGGAAAACGAACTCTAGTGTGATTCATCTGAACGAAACACCCTAAGACATGTGGAGTATTCCTATTCTAAACGCATTGTTAAAGTGCAGTACAGGCATGTAAACAACTTTATCAAACTATTACTGTTTTGTAGTACTTTTCGCTGAGTTTTGACACATGGCAGTTGCGCAAACAAATGAGAATGGCTTTAAGCAAGAGAGCACATATTTGGTGCGAGCGGGAAACTAAGACTATGCACTCATCCAGTAGCTTGTTGTGTTTGTTGTGAGGGCACTAATAAAAATTTAGTGAATGAAATGTCAGAGGCGGCCTGTTGTTTGAGAATTTGTATCCACCTTCATCTGAAATTAACTGCAATTAACTTTAATTTGCAAAATTAAAAACGAAACGGCCACAATCACATATGGTGCCACGACAAACACAAACTGTTGTTGCGTGAAACGCAGGAGGAAACTATCGTCAAATGCTGGTGTAATGACGTTAATCAAACTATGTAACGCGTTAATAAAAGGAACATTCAAAAAGCAACTCAACTCAACAATTTAATCGTATCATTGTCTTATTTAGATTAAGGCAAATAATTAGATTACTGATGTCCATGTAAACGTAGTTAGTGTTAGCCATTGAAATGCTTGATACATATGCCAACAAACTTTAAAGACTTGCAAATCACTCACTGTCCGAGCAAATGACGCCAGCCGAAAACTGCGCTCCAGCTCTTTTGCAGCTGATGACAGAATGATGCTGACAGTCGGTCAAAGTCATCTCATCTCCTTTACACTTGACTCCACTCATCACCATCTCTGTCACATTACTGCTGTCCCAGTACCACGTTTCCTTAACACATTGGGAAACTTGTTAGTAGATGAATTAATTTACTGAACATAAAGAAAGAAAGAAACACAAGTATGGAAAGGTTGATATTTGATATATAATATGTATTTTACTCAGACTTCAATGTGCCACATAATAAAGCAACAAAAACTCTGCAATCTGTAGAAAAAGGCCCGGGACAGACCTTTTTGCCATCTTTGCTAAACGTTCCTTCCTCTCTAGTATTGATAAATACTCAAGTGTGACTGGTAACAAGGTTTTGTTCAATATGTTTTCGATTAAATCCTAACAGATGAGTAAATCTTTAAGTCACTGTTTAACTTTAAAGGGCACCTATTTTACCCCCTTTTGAAGATGTAATATTAATATTATGGTTTTTCTGAGTGTGCCAGTTTAGCTTTAGTTCAAAACACAATTCAGATTTTTTTTATTATGATGTGTTAAAAGGTGTCATGTTGGGGGTATGTACACAGTTCGCTGTTTTAGGGGCGTGTTGCTTCACACAAAAATTAGTTTCGACTTCCTGCCCAACTTAACAAGGGGGCGGAGCCAAGAGCTCCCCGCTTTGTGTATGGCTACAGACAGGCAGACAGAGAGAAGCAACATGAGTGAGAGGACCAGCATTGAGCTGTACATGTACGACTCGGACACAGACTAAGCAGAGAGTACAAAATCATTTGTGTCTTTGTATAGTTTTACAGCCAACTGTGTGCTAGTTTAAAGCTCCGAGCTTGTAGCCTACACGAGACTTATAACCACGCACACTGAAATAACTTTGACTGAAGGGCATCACACACCGGATGAACCGCGACACAGCGCGCAAATGACAGTTGAAAGTATCGCACACTTGCGGCGCCAGTGTGTGTCACTTGATAGAAACTTATGTTTAGAATTCAGAAATGCATGCCGCTGCGTGGTGCAACGCCGCATGTCGCCGAGCGGTGCTTCTGGTGTACGACCTGCTTGAGGCTATAACTAAAGGGCATCATACACAGGACGCGCCGCTCAGAGCCACGATGGGCACACCAGACGCGGACATTAGCATGTTATTTAAAATGAAACTATTCAGATAACGCCGCACGGCAGAAATATGAAGTGTCCTGAGCAGGGCCAGCGCGTCCATGGAGGCGACCTAGGCGGCAAAATAGTGAGCGAACCTTCCCGGTCCTCACTTTCATCCGTGACAATGCGAAATGCATGGCACTGCGTCGTTAGTTTGTTATTTCCAATGGAGGGACGCGCACGTTAGGCAATGCACTCGCACTTTCCAGCTGCACCTATTTAAGATGACAGAAAGTTTCTGTGACCGCGGGAAATGCAAACCACTGAAGTTTAAGGAAGACGCAATGAAAGGTACACATGTATGCAAACCCACCAAAACTCACAAACACTGGCGGCGAGGAGAGCGATAACGTAGTGAATGTTGAGCCCAATGAGCCTTACATCTAAAAATAGAGCAAGGGTGTTTCTTTGGTGACGTCGCTTTGACTCACACGCTGAAAATGGCGAACGTGAAACAACATACTGAGGATATGGTAATGCGCACCTGTCAATCAATATTGGTGAGCGGGGGGACCGCACTCCTACGTCAAGTTGCGGTCGATCTCAAAACCGCTCCAATTGGTCCACCATTTTTATGTTGTTAAATTGAAAAAAAAAAGGACTGAGTGTGTTCACCCCAATATGACACTCTATACACTATACCTACACATATATCTGTCCAAACAGCTTGAAAAGTAGATTTTTTACCATAGGTGCCCTTTAACAAAATAACTATTCATTGCTTTCATAGGGTATTTAAAGAGAAGAACGAAATGTCTCAGGGTCGCAAGTCTGTACCCAAACCAGTCCGTAGTACAGAGCTCTCAAGCTCAACACTATATATAATTTGCACTTCCATCTATACTCTTGGATTTATCTTTGATTAATTGATGTTGTGCATTTACTTCTTAATTGGCTTTTATTGTTTGACTCTTTAATTGGCATGATACGCTTTCATCTGGAAAATAAAGTGTTACGTGTTAAGTTTTGATGCATTCTTAGTTCTGAAATCTTTTATATCCAGTAGATTATGTGGAGGCTGGTGCCACCTTGATCTGTGTACATGATATCCAAGCGAATTGAACGAGACTGTTTGGAGCAGTCAGCACTTCAGCTCGAAGACTATTCGATTTCTGGTTATCGTTGATTTAACCAGTTGTATGGAAATGACTAAAACTACACTTTTAGTGGAAGTGAGCAGGTGGCAACCGGACTAATTGGGTATTAGTTAACCCTGCGCCCTCTGACTAACTTCAAAATGTCGAGATCCTGTTTGTGAGAAACACGTAAACCCTGGGGCGTAAAAACTCTGCGGCATTGGGTCCCTAATGAATGTATAACTGAAAAGTATGGGATCAGATATAAATCAAAACACTAAATTGATCCACTTAGATTGAATTCAGAGTTAAAAATAAATTTATATAAATAATAATAATAACACAATTCTTTTCAGAAGCGATAAAAAGGCTTACTGTACGTTCACACCGAAAGCAGCGAGAGCGTCAAAGGTCGCTACATTGATCTCTTATTTAAAGGGGCCGTTGCAGCATATCGTATCAAATCAGTTACATTCCCGCATAAAACATTTCTAGCGTAAAGATGTTGCACACTTATTATCCAATTAATTTAACTACGGAAGATCTAGTTGCATGTGGTGTAGCTTTGCTCCACTTAATTATCCAATGTGTCCATATGCCTGAAATATTCTGAAGCATACCATTTTGTATTGTCGCATGAGATTCCCGCTTTTTTAAAGAAAAAAATATATAACATTGATGCACATCAGTAACTCGCCAGTAACTTTTTAATGTATGTTCCTGTAAGAAAAACATTGCAAATAATTAGAAATCCGGCGACCGTAATATTAAAACCCTTGGGAACAACTGTGGTCGGAACCAAAGTTCACAGTGACTGTGTTCTCTGGACTCCTCTCAAGTGGTGGACTTCTACATTCTGATTGCTTGCCGCCGAACCGCGTCACAGCTCATTACCATAAAGTTGACTTGATTTCAACTCTCTTCGATGCCCACACCGGCGAAGACGCGCCGCGCTGCTCTTCGCCGCTTATCGCTGCCGGCTCCCATTGAAAATGAATGAATGAATGCATACCTGCCAACATTTGTCTCTGAAAATCCGGGAGCCCGGGGGGTGGGTGGGGGTTGGGGGGCAACGGGATAATGAGCAGAGCGACCTGGAGGGGTGCCAGGGGGTGTTACGCCCTATTTACAAGGGGAGTCAGCTTCAACGCACTGCATTGTGGATCCGTCGGCGCCACTTCAGTGGCGTTAATCGCTGCAGAAGTTGGGACTTTCTCAACTTTTCAAGTGCCGATGAAAGCGGCAGCCAATCAGATTGCTGTATGCAAATACACCAGCTCAGACAGTAGCCAATTGCTGACTAAATTCATTGGCTGACGCTGCTATGACGATCGCGTCCGCCCCAACTTCAGACACACCCTCTGTCAAGCGTTGACGCTGAAGCCCCGTGTGAATGGGGTGTTACAGATTGTACCAATCACCTGAGGACCGGGGAGAAGGGGTTGAAATTCCGGGAGTTTTCCAGGAGAAATGACAAACCGGGAGGTGGGTCTGAAATACAGGAGACTCCCGGGAAAAACGGGAGTGTTGGCAGATATGGAGGCGTCTTTAAGCTGCCATCACCAAAAATACATTTCAGTAGTTCAGTACTTTCTCCTTGTGTCGTTCCATTGTTTTTACACATACCTCCATTTTTTTTGTTTTGTTTTATTCTTCTGTTTGTATTGTTTTTATGTTGTTTGTATTGAGTTTTTACCAAAATCTGGTTCATTTCCATGTCAACAGCTCCTTTAGTAATACTCCCAGGAAAACAAAACATGATGTGTTCAATACTTATTTCCCCCACTGTAAATTCACTCAACAAATTTCAAGTCATCTAATTGCTCTGCATTTTTTTTACTTTGATCGTTGCAAATACAGCTTTTTATAGAGTATTTTTTTCTGTGCAACACCTCGAAAGTTCATTCTATAAACCCCTCATCTGCCCCATGTGTGCATGTCCTGTAATCTTACTCTCAGGCCACTGCTGGCATGTCCCAACCCCAGCTGTCTGCACACTACCATGGCCTCCCGAGACGTCCATCCGTCCCCACAGATCAAACCCCAGTCCCTCACCCCACCGCCTGCAGGAAGCAGCAGCTCCACCCTCCCCTCCAACCGCGTCCGACCCCCTGTCAGCCGCATCTGCCATGGGTTAAACAGCAAAGCAGAAGAAAGAATTAAGGACGTTGACTTTGATAATTTAATAGGATTAGCCTTGCTGCTCTAGGGCTGACTTTACAATGCATTGCATCACCTATTTGAATAAAAGTTTAAATGATTTTACACATTTTGGTGGTGCAATGATTTGGTTTAGCCTTGAACAGCATAGTTTAGCAGAAGATCTAAAGAAAATGTTTAAGCACAAAAATGCACATTGTTGCATTTCAATTAGTAAATGAAGACACTTTGGTGAGAATGCATTGATTTTGACATCTGATACGTCAGAGGCAACTCATTTTCATTTATTAAGCATAAAAACTGCTAGAATAAGCAGATGTGACAAGCTTTTTAATAGGGCTGCACAATATAATTTCAGCTTCGATACTGCAATGTGTTCATCCACAATAGTTACACCGATGTGTTATTATAGACCATTTCAACGTGGTCATGTCATTGGCCCATGAACATTTGCTGTTTGTTATCAAACTATTTCATAACTGTAACAAGAGGCAATTCAAGCATAACTTAATGATAAAACAGCTACTATAACATTATTTATTAATTAAATTATTTATACTCTTTTTGGATTCTCGGAAGTTAAAGGAATTAAAAATGTCAAACAGGAAATACGTTGGGACCATTGTTTTTGTTTACATCCCTCAAAATGGCCTATAATGCAGTGAAAGTTCATCATTTGCTTGTGTTTTTAAAGCCTGTGACTGTGTAAGCATTGAGGCACATGAGAGTATTCAGGAATAAGCAATTGTATCATGTAACTTGTAACTTGAATTAATATGTATTGTATTGAATTATTGATACAATAAAGACTATGGTGTTATTTTACATTTAATTTTGAATGTATTTCATTATCTGAATACTGTTAAAATTCCTAGACAACCATAACACACTGCAGTGCTTCCCACGCATAGACTTTACTTGGGCGGGCCGCCCAGATATATTAACGGCCACCCAAGTATATTTACTATTACTATCTTCCTTTACAGTTTTTTGTATCTGCACAATATAACCAAATATCAGTGATCGATTAAGTAGCGGAATATCTTTTCTCATTTACTAGTTTCGTTCTGTGTGCGCGAGGCTTGCCAACACTCCCACAAATAGTCTCACATGCTCTGAAGACCCACAGAGATGCGCCTCTGGCCGGGGATTCTAAATCTCCTAATTCAGCTTTTGCTTTCTAAAGCTGTTGTTAATCATATGCATTTTTGCCAAATCGGCAACCTCCCGCTCTCCCTCGGGAAGCCAATACGGAAGTAACTGAAACTGAAATTCATCAAAATTCCGCTAGTCCTGGCTATATGGAGCAAATTTCTATTGAGCCCACTGTTAAAATGGCCAACTTTACAGCAGAAAAAAAAGGTGTTCACAGCCTGGTACAAAGAACGATTTTGGTTCATATAGCTAATATTATCCTTCATGACAACTGTGAGAGGGGGATGAATTTTTTTTTATAACTCATCCGTTTCCTTTATATTAGGTTATATTTAGTTTGCATAATTAAGGGCGTGGCCACTTGAGTGACAGCTAGCTCTCGCTGGTCGTCGTCACTTCACCTCAGCTGATTCCGGCTGATTAGCCGCTGATCTCGGCATATTCATCGTATTTTTGTGTTCTTTTATGTGGCTTTACACAGTCAGCTGCCCTTTGGAATAATTTCTTACAATTATCAGATGATATGGCATGCTGTGTGCACTTAATTGTGCTTACAAACCATTCACGTGGCCTCCGTTTCCCGGGTGAGTGAAATTATATACTTATACAATCTCTATAAATGTATTTGTTTTACTTAAGATCATTTATCATTTATAATGTTCTTTAGACCTGTAATGCACTCCAGAATCTGACAGATTGATTAGCTGTAGGCTCTAGAACAGTCATCTGAAGCATTGTCATACAGTGTTATGCCTGGATTTCATAAAAAGCCTTGCATTTACTAACACAGACTATATCTGAAGTATTTGAAATTAATTTGCACTTTCCTCTTGTTGAAAAACGTCATAAAAACAGTGCTTAGTGGCTCAATGTATTACAACAGTGTTTTTAAAAGTCTAAACATTTTATTGATGTAGTATACAACCAAGCACATGTGGTCAGAACACAAACGAGTCGCAGGTAATTTGCATTTCTCCCATAGGAAAGCCAGTCTAAGCAAAATGCCAGGATGCGTATGTAGTTTCACTCACGCTCCGCCTCTTTGTTTGGTATGCCCCAGTTGGTACCATGACGCACAAACAAAATGGCGATGGTTGGCCACGCCCACTGGTAGCTTCTTTTGGGTTCTTCATAAATCTATGGGTGACGTCACGAATACTACGTCAATATCTTTTACAGTCTATGGTTTTTGCATTAGGTTACCTTTTTACTTAAGCCTACTTTGCTTGGCTTTGCAGCTGACTGTGCACACACAGTCACGAGAGCGAGAGAATTATGAAATAATTCATCCTTTAATCTAAACAACTCCGAAAAACTTTATATAATAATAATACCTTACATTTATATAGGGCTTTTATGGACACTCAAAGTGCTTAACACATTGGGGGGAATCTCCTCATCCACTACCAGTGTGCAGCATCCACCTGGATGACGCGACGGCAGCCATATTGCGCCAGACTGCACACCACACACCAGCTGATGGCGGAGAGGATGAAATGAACGGTCTAAATTGGCTTCAAAGTATATGTACATCATAATGAAATCAACGCTTTTGCCGTATTTAAGTAATCTACATGTTTTAATCATGTAATGATTATATTTTTTGAGATATTGTTTTTGTAAATTTTTCTGTCATTTATTTCTCATTTGCTATATATTTTATTAATTTGATAATGTTAATATAACTATTTATGTGATGTGGGTAAATGGTGTATTTCAATCAGGCTAACGCCGCAAGTGTATTGCAAATCTGCGGGAAGCACTGCACTGTATATTTCACTTTTATATTTACTGTATTCTATTTTATGAATGATTCAGTCCCCTACAGAATAGTCACAAATCAGTCTAAATTAATGAACACTTTCCAATAATATCGCATATTCTTACTTCGTAAGTGAAAATAAATTGTCCTACTGTGATTTAT
>CAIGQZ010032675.1:4109240-4123537 GCA_903798205.1 Danio tinwini
TTTTTTTTTTTTTTTTTTTTTTTTTTTTTTTTTTTTTTTTTTTTGATTTTTTTATTTTTTTTGATTTTTTTTTTTGATTAGTCAGAGGACAGTACCAAACTATATATAAAAGCTCTGAATCGTCAGCCAAAACCTACCTATCAATAAAAAAATAAACAATTATTGATTGATTAACTACCCTAATAATCATATGAAAAAAACACAGATCTCCATCCCAATAAAAGTTTATTTATTAACTCTATTTATCAATATAGTATAATTATCTTCCTCACCATAGCATTTGTTTTTAATGTTTTTTAAATGTTTTAACTGGGCTATTAGAAAAAAATCCGGTAACACTTTATAATAACTACACACTATGAACCATTTGTTAAGCATTAGCAAATAGTGAAATAATTATCTGTTAAGCATTAACTCCCCATTAATAAACGTTAGTAAGCAGTTTATAACAGCGGCTACAAGTGCTGTATTCTTGACTTACAAACACATTTATAATGTGCTTAATAATTGTACTTTCATACTTTGTTAATGCTTTATTTTTCATTACTAAATTAAGTATTACATTAACAAACCAGTTATTTAAGCATAGTTAGTTGTTTTTTTTAGGATCATTCAGAATGAGTTTGTCAATGATTTATAAACTGTTCATATTAACATTTAGAATTCTAATTATCCAGGCATATACTAATAGTTAATTTGTATGTTAATAAATGCTTTATAAACTCAACTTCATCCAGTTTTGTGACCTAATCTAAAGTGAGGACTATTTATGCTTTATAAATCTCTTATAAATGACAATTAAAGGCTCTGTTAAATTCTAAACAGGAAAAAAAGAACATAAACAACATTATTCATTTCTATTAGTTTGAAGATTATCAAACAAACAAAAAATAAATCTTTGCAACCTTATCTAAAATAAAATTACTGTACAGTTTAGACATTGCATCCTATTATAGAGTTAAATTATTATAATGTTGTTCCAATATATGTTGTTCCATCCAAGTTGATGCTATATTTTGACACTCCTGTTATTCAGCTATGTTTAAACTTTACAGCCATTTTACTTTTTAGATACGATGCAAAGATCATTCATTCATTTGATACTGAGCTTTTAATTGTCATTTATAAGGGATTTACAAAACATAAATAGTCCTCACTTTAGATTAGATCACAAAACTGCATAAAGTTAAGTTAATAAAGCATTTATTAACATACATAGTAATCATTACTAAATGCCTGAATAATAAGATATATAAACATACATTTTAATAGTTTATTAATCATTTAATAATACAATACTTCATAATAATGCATAATAATACTTCATAATAATGCAATACTTCAGTTAGTAATGAAAAATCAACCAGTCACAAAGTATGAAGGTACAATTATTAAGCACATTATAAATGTGGTTATAAATCAAGAATACAGCATTTGTAGCAGCAGTTATAAACAGCTTACTAACGTTTATTAATGTAGAGTTAATGCTTAACCAATAATGAATTCACTGGATGCTAATGCTTAAAGATTCATAATGTGTAGTTATAAAGTGTTACCAAAAATCTATAGCATTTAGCCTGAAGTCTGAAATTTCATTTATAACGGTCTTAAATAGTCCTACATTTGACGATGAAACTTGTAGAAACCCTATATTTACTCATCAGCTCAGATTTAAATGTTTATTTCACACTTGACAAGTGTTTTTTTATTTTTTTATTTGTGACCATGGACCACAAAACCAGTCTTATGTTGTACAATTATATTTTGCCAGCCATTTTATGGGCTGAAATTATTTTTTATTTATGACAAAAATCATTATCATATGAAGTAAAGGTCATGTTCTGTGGTGATATTTTGGAAAATATCATACTACAAGCACATCACAACTTAATGTTTGATTGGTAATGTGCATTCCTAAGAACTTAATTTAGACAATTTATAAGCCAGCTTTTGAGTATTTTGATTTTTGTAAGTCTCAGATTACAGACTTGTGAATATTTGTGTCTCCACCAAATATTGTCCTATGCTAACAACCATACATCAATGGAAAACTTTTTTATGGCTTTAAGATGATGTATAAATCTCAATTTATGACTGGTTTTGTGGTCCAGTGTCACAATTGTCTGTATAAGTGCACTTGTTTTTATATCCTGTAGGGACTTAAGCCTCAATACACACACAGCAAAAATTCCAGTGTTAAATATACAGTGTGATTTTTTTTTTACTGTTGTTCAGTATTAAAACCAGAGTACATTTTAATCCATGAGTTTGAAAGAGTGTATATATTAAAAGTTTTTTTTTTTCAGTGTTAAACTTTTAAACCAATATGCAGTGTATTTCCCACAAGTGATGGGAAGTCCAATTTTTTTTTACTTGAACCGGTTCTTTCAGATAAACAGTGATCAAACCAATATGTTTTACTTAAACTTGAAACATGTCTTGTTGCATTTTAAAATGCAAAGAGTTGAATGTATTGAAATTATTTCCAAAAAGATTAAAGAACATTTAATAAATTAAAACTATTTTCAAGATATTTGATAATCTGTCACACACTCCAATCGATAATATAGGAAAAAAGGTAATGTATTAACACTTTGAAGGGTAACACACACTCCAGTTCGATGTAAAAATAAACTCTTACTGTGTTAAAATGAACTCTGAGAGTAATGTACAAATTTCACACTTTGGAAAGTTATTTTAACTCTAAAATAGAGGGAGTCATATGTACACCCAAGGAGTGTTAAGTTAAACTCAAATTGAGTTAAATGTACACAGATTTGTTTGCTGTGAGAAGACCAAAATTGACGTCCCCCTGTGAACATGCTTCTGAATTATACAGAATTATTAAAAATGTAAAAGTGCAGTCCTGTGAGGGTTGAGTTTAGGGCAGAGATGCCCCAAGTAAGGCCTGCGAGCCAAAGTTGGCCCATTGTAACTTTTGATATGGCCCACCATCCCATATGAGAGGAGAGTGAGAATAATGGAGAGGGTTGGGGCAAACGCCTTTAACACAGAGATCGTCTTTTCTAATTTGACCTTTTCTAATTTCTAATTAAAACCTTTTTTGTTTGTTTTATTGCTGAGATACAAAAAAGCAGACTGAAACCAATTGATTCGATTTAATGATGTAAATGAATCAGATTTTTTGTAAATACTGCCATTTGACGGATAGAGGACAGAAGACATTGCCAACAATTCAAGGCAAAAACTAGTGTAATTATGTTATAAATGAGATTGTTCTGATTTTACTGTAATAAGTTCATCATAAATGTAAAAAAACACTATATTAGTTAATATAAAGCAATGTAATCAATATTAATAAATACATTAGGAAATTGCCCATGGCAGCTATATTTACCTTCAGCCCACTAGCTTCAATCAAATTAGTTTTTTGTCCCTTAATAAGAAAAAGTTTGGGCACCCCTAGGGGTAGGGGGAGAAAATATATGGTTTGCATATTAGAAACGTCTATGAAAGTCCCTGCCTGAATATTGGAACAAGTGTGTGTGTGAGTTTAGTAGTTAGATGGATGCTCACCTTGGCCCATACGTGCTCCTGTCAGAGCCACTTTAGCAGTACCGAAGCCCAGCTCTCTGCACACCACACTGGCAGACTGCAGGTTCCAGTGGTCGTCACACACCGTACCCCACTCACTGCCCTTCAGGACCTCCACACGGCCCTCGCCTGCCCTTGCACCACCCTTCAGACGCACCTGAGACTGCAGAATGAGAAAAATGAACCATCAATACAAGCAACATGACAGGGTTTTTTTAATACTGCTGATATTTCATATACACTGCACAAACTCCTTATCTAGCCAAGGGTTATAATCAGATTACTATACAAAAGATAAATCATATTGATCTTGTTTTAGGAATAAAACACTACGCAAGATCAGATTGTGTAAGATTATTATGATTGTTTAAGATTATTGGTTTGCTTAAAGTTTTAAGGCATTTTACCTGCAGCTTAGTTACAATCAGAGACATAATTTAAGACCAGTCTTGCATTTTCAGAAGGGCAAACAATGTTTTTTTTCTTAATGACAAGCACAGATGAACTATTCACCACAGAACTAGCAATGTAAGCTAACAAAATCAATCTAGTTAGTTTTGATTTCATGTGTACTTTGGCATTTACAAGGTTTTTTGCAGTGTAATCCTGGTTGTCAATATAAAATGAATACATTAAAAAAAGAATGACATTATGTGCTCACCACTGGATTGAGCTTGACTTTGCGTGCTCTACCCTGTGTGATCAGCGGCCCGGGCACACAGCTGACCACAGCAGCTCCTCCACCGGGACAGGGGGCAGTAGAGTTGGCCCTGCTGAACTCCATCGTGCATGCAGAAAGATGAGCCTCGTTCCCTGTGCAGGCCACCGAGTGGATACGGTACGCACTCTTGAGACTAAACAGAAACACAAATTGTTAAATGAATATTAAAAGCTTGTTATGTTTGATGTTAGTTTTTTCTCTGTGTGTTTATTTTTCTCACCCTCCTCTCCACTTCTTACTCAACCCTTAGGTTTCTTATTGGTTCAGCATCTGTCCATCATCATTATGACAGTGTCGGTTCCACTAATCCCCTGAAGAGCCGCAAGCATTTTAAGAGTTCTCTCTTGCTGATGATTAATTATAAAGCGTGTTTGGCATGCTGTCCAGGGAGAGAGCCCTGAGCTCGTGAGATCCTCGAGCCTAGGGCTCCCCCCGTTGCAGGGCGAGAGGGCAGTTTGAGTTCAGGTAGGTCTCGAGAACTCCCCCTGCTTGATAATGGTAGATGTAGTTTATGAATCAGCTATGGAATGTAAATACTGGATTCAACATTTGTTATCATGTCAATTTAGTTTTATCAATTTACTTGTGACACGTGTGTTTGGTCTGTGGAAGGAAACCGGAGAGCCCGGGGAAAACCCACGCAAACAGGGGGAAAACATGCAAACTCCACATAGAAATGCCGCCTTGGGCAGGTAAGATCTGAGTCAGTGACATTCTTGCTGTAAGGCAATGATGCTAACCATTAGGCCTCTGTGATGCCCTGACAAGGAAATAGGTGGTGGAAGGGGGGGATTCTTCAAGACGAAGATGGCTAAAGCCGCGGTCACACTGGGCTTTTCTCGCCATAGACTTCTATTCATACGCATGCGAATGCGTCAGACTGGAAACGCAGGGTCATGCGTCAGAGTTTTGCAGGTTGCAAAGTTCAAGCTTGGTGAACTCTGACCTGCGAAATCGCATCACTTGACTGCGTGAGACCAATCCAGGATCAAAACATGAACTTACTGAACAGAAATTTAAAACATGGAGCAATCGCTTGCTTTTTTTAATGCCTTATCATCTTGATTAATCCCGCCCCTTTTCACAGCGCCGTATGACAGAATTTTGCACGCTCAAACTCTAGTGTGACTTTGGCTTAAGGTAAGATACTCTGCTTATTTATAGTGATTTAGGAATCGTCTGATTGGTGAATACTGCGTTAGCTAATAAGGACCAGCTGCTATCAATCATAAGCGCGTGCTCCTTTCGAAATTTGTTTATAAATAAACTTCACTTAAAGCCTCGGCAGACCAGTGTGTGGCGTGCGCTCTCCCTCGGCTTACCTTTTGTGCCCCACGCAATTTGAGTTTGACATGCTTAGGCTGTGTAGTGATTTGTTATCTCAGTTTACTGTGGTAATTTAAGCTTACTTGTTAAACTTCGTTGGCTTTAAGTAAAATTATTTGATGGTTGTGTAATTCTAAACTGAGTCTACGACCGTCTTGCTAGGTTTGTTTTAGTTTAGATGGATTTTTGTTCGATTAGTTTGAGTGTTTTGCCACCTGTGTAATTTTGAGTTTTGTAGTTTAATTAGTTTAGTTCGGGTGTCGTGTACACTTAAGATCTCGGTTCTTATTTTCATTATTCATTTTTGTCGCCTAGTTCAGACTTTAGATTCAAGGATTGTTTTGTTTTGTTCATTTCTTTGATTTGTCTTACACTCATAGTTTTCGTTTAAAGAGAATAATTGTAAATGTTTATTTATTTTTTCCCATTTATTATTGTGATATTTTGTTTAAACCATGGAGTAAAAAAAGCTTAAATAGAGTATTGATTCCTGCCTCTTCCTTGATCTGTCGCACACATTACACCTGTCTCACCTAAATGTTACAGCATCCCACTTAACATCTTAAACTCATAACAAAGCTGTTGAAAGCATAATAGCTACATCTGTATGAGCAATAGGAAAGCAATAGAAGCAATTTATGTGCCACATACAAAAAGTCAAATTTATTGTTTCTTTTTTAAATATTTCCCAAATTATGTTTAACCAAGCAAGGGATTTTTTGACTTGTTTTATTTGGCTAGAAAAAAAAAAAACACATTTTAAGGTCAATATTATTAGCCACCTTTAACAATATATATATATATATATTTTATTTATTTATTTATTTTTTTTTTGACTGTCTACAGAACAAACCATCATTATACAATGGCTTGCCTAATTATAACTTGCCTAATTTACCTAGTTAAGCCTTTAAATGTCACTTTAAGCTGAATACTAGTATTCTGAAAAACATCTAGTCAAATATTATGCACTGTTATAATGGCAAAGATAAAATAAATGAGTTATTAAAACTATTATGGTTAGAAATGTGTTGAAAAAAAATCTTCTTTCCGTTAAACAGAAATTGGGAACAACATATAAAGGGGGCTAATAATTCTGACTTCAACATAATTCCCCTAGAAGACGAGGAGCCTGAATGGAAAGCATGGCAGATTTCTCACATTCTATCAGCTTGCTGAGAAATACTGGAATCCAGTTCGCTGTAAACAAATAGTGCATGCTGACATTGCGTTTCCAATTACTCTAAATTTGGGAGTCTTATATAGTAAGGCTGCTTTTATTTGATCAAAAAGACTAATATTGGTAACTATTCAAAATGATATAGTGTTTTATTATAAAGGGATGAAAGACATCCAAAAATTGTCAACAAAAATTCTGTCATCATTTACTATCTTGTTTCTAGTCCAAATATCTACAAATTCTTAAATCAAGAAGCATTTTCTAGACAAGCAAAACCTACTGTCTTTTCCTTAAAACAAGCAAAATAATCTGCCAATGGGGTAAGCAAAATAATCTTATGTCGAAAGGAAAAACAGGATTATTTTGCTTAACCCATTGGCAGAATATTTTGCTTGTTTTAAGGAAAAACTTACTTAATTTTGGCATATTATTTCTGAAAACAAGACAATATGTTTTGCTTGTCTAGAAAATGCTTCTTGATTTAAGAATTTTTAGATATTTGGACTAGAAACAAGATAAAAAATCTACGTAAGAAAAGCATTTTTTGCAGTGTACTTGTTTCAAAGCTTTATGACTTTCTGTTGAACCTCAAAGAAGACATTTTAAAGAATGCTGGAAACCTGTAACTACTGATTTCCATCTGTTTTTCCTACTATGGAAGTCAAGGGTTACAGGTTTTCAGATTTCTTCAAGATGTCTTCTTTTGAGTTTATCACAAAAAGGAAACTCATAAAGGTTTGGAACCACTTGAGGGAGAGTAAATAGTGAGTCAATTATATTTTTTCTTTTTGCCACAGTGGGATGAACTGCCAAATATTCCAGAATATGTTTTACGCAGCGGTTTGAGTCCCGGCTGAGCTAGTTGGCATTTCTGTGTGGAGTTTGCATGTTCTTCCCGTGTTGACGTGGGTTTACTCTGGGTGCTCCGGTTTCCCCCACAGTCCAAAGACATGTGCTATACTAGGTGAATTGGGTTAACTAAATTGGCCGTTGTGTATGAGTGTAACTGTGTGAATGCGAGAGTGAATGAGTTCTCAGTACTGGGTTGTAACTGGAAGGGCACCCGCTGCATAAAACATGTCAATAGTTGGCGGTTCATTCCACTGTGGTGACTCCCTTATAAATGAGGGACTAAAGGTGCTTTCACACCTAGACTTTTGTTCTGGAACCTGGCGCGTTTGCCCAGTTAGCGCGGTTCGTTTGGCATATGTGAACAGGGCAATCGCCGCTCGGATCCGCGCCAAAGCAATCGCTCCGAGACCGCCTGAATGAGGTGGTCTCGGCTCGATTGAAACTAACCCTGGAGCGGATAGATTGTAGTAAGAAAGCGATACGATCCAAGCCCGGCTATATCACAGTCTTTTATGAAGCATATGGCTATTTGAAGAGAGAATTATGAGTAGGGCGGGAGGTCATTCCAGACATCCCAAGTCTCCCTGATGCCCGCAAACGAGTGATAATCTCCCGGAAATCATGCGTCTCTCTCCCGGTCCTCAAAATACGTCGCGCACCCTTCTCATCACCCCTCCTCACTTTTCAGAAATGTCGCGCGCACCCTGTCAAACACCAGCAAATCACCCCCGACTGCTTAGCGGGACTCTTCCAAATAAACTGTGAAACTCTGACCAATGTGAGGACAGTTTACCGAGGTCCGTTTAGAAACTTTGCAGTGTGAAAGCGAACCGCACCAAGAACAAAGAGCAACAATGTAACAATTTTTATCCCTGTTTCGGAACAAACGAATCGATTCACAGGTGTAAAAGCACCCTTAGTCGAAGGAAAATGAATGAATCGAAGAAATTGAAAGCATAAAAGGTTTAATAATGCATATTGAATAGTGCAATAAAACAATTAACACTATGATTGTTTATTATTCAACAACAATCATAATGTGGAGTCACATGCTTTCAAAGGCTTCCTTTTCCTGCGTAATATACTGTACAAAATGCAGGGTTTCACATAATTTATTCATGCTGTCCCAACTCAAATCAATTAAGTTCATTGGTTTTGACAAATTTATGTGGATTGAACATAAAACAAAGAAGTTGTCCCAAACAAACCTCAAGAATTGTTTTGTTTCAGCTTATTTTAATAGTTTAAACAAAGCAGCATTTTTTTTACATCTCTTACCCCCGGTTTCACAAACAAGGTTTATGTAAGGCTAGTCTTGAATTAAATTGCATGTTTGAGCTTTCTCAACTGAAAATAACTTAGAGGGAGATGTCTTAAAATATGGCAGTGTCATTTTTTGTCTCCGATGCACACCAGTAATGTATTTTTCTAAGGCCATATTTATAAATGTGGCTCAAATAGCCTAATTTAACTAAGGTCTAGTCCTTGCTTAAGCTAAGCCTGGTTTGTGAAACTGGACCTTAATATCTTAAAAAAGAGCTTTCGAGAGATTCATCCACTTATTAGCTCAAGCTACAATATTTGCTTTATGACAGGCTATTTTTACATTTACACTGGTTCGCCTGATTTATGACACTTTCCAGACTCTCTCGCAGGTAATGACATGACCATGAAAAACAATATTACGGTAGTAGTGAGTGGCAGTCACTGAGGTTTTAACACACTCCTGAGAGAGAAGATACTTTCCTTTCGTGTGTGTGTGTGTGTGTGTGCACGCGTTACATATTCCTTCTTGAGTAAAGTTGTATGCAAATTTTAACTAGGCATGTTTAACAGTATTTCATTTTTATTAATATAAATGAGTCTGTCTGAAGTTTTCATAATTGAACTTTTGCACTGTTGAATTTGGATGATCTTGATCTTTGGTCTTGACTGAAAAAGTTCTGGTAACTCCCCAAATGTATGACTACTAAGAACTGAAACTAAATATATCAAAATGAAATAGAAATGTGCACACAAACTATAACTGAATCTAAAACTAACAAAACACCACTGAAAATTAAATCAAAACTACACATTTAAAAAATAATACAGAAATAAAAACTCTTTTACAAATACAAAACTACACCGTAAAATGCCATTAGTTCCTTAAATAAGTGATTGAACCCATTGTAACTTGTAACTGTTAAGTTCACTTAACCCTTGTGTAACTCAAATTTAATACCCTTTTTATGTTAGGGGCTATTTTTGCCCCATTGGCCCACTACAATTACATTTTTTGATTGCAAAACCATGACACCAAATAATAATTGTTGGTGGTTTTTGCTATTGGGAAGAAGTAAGATTTGTCATTTTGACTGTTGATCATCAGCTGGCACCAAGCTTTTAGATACCCCTGAGCAAAAAAAAGTTTTTTGGCTTTTATATAGAGTTCTATGAAGTAAAACAGCAGATTATAGTGTGTGTGTGCATAAATGTGTGTGCACTTACTGTGTATTTACACGTATTATGTTCTGAGAGCTGAGGTGCTTATTATGATTTTCTCAGACATATCAAGACAAGTGGACAAAGGTCTCACGCACACACGCACACGCACGCACGCACGCACGCACGCACACACACACACACACACACACACATAATATAAAAGCTAGAAACTAATTTTTTTATCTGAACTGATTATTAACCTTAAAAATGACAAACTGTACTTCTTCTCAACCGGGAAAACCACCAACAAACAAGAATACATC
Organism: Danio tinwini; assembly: GCA_903798205.1. Lineage (NCBI taxonomy): Eukaryota > Metazoa > Chordata > Actinopteri > Cypriniformes > Danionidae > Danio > Danio tinwini. The sequence goes on from CAIGQZ010032675.1 coordinate 4,119,625, forward strand.
ATAATATTTATAAAAAAAAATCAGCCACCAGCATAATGGAAGCGTAGTAAATTTGCCCAGAGTGTATTATTGAGTTTTTCACAAAATTCAAAGCATTTTTCCAAAATATAGGTCAAAATAAGATTTGTCACTAAAACTCCTTCCTTCCTGAAACACAGAGAAAGATAAGGCCAAATGAAGCTGCAAAATCACCCCAGAGTGGATGAAAACATCCCCCAAAATGCACAAGGGTTAACTAGATCTTTATAATTATGAGCGTAGTTCATTTACATAATTTTATAGCTGTAGTATATTACTATAGTAGTAAGTGAGATTTTAACGCACTCTGAAGACAGAAGATACTTTCCTTGTGTGTGTGCATTACATATTCCTTCAAGAGTAAAGTTATTTGTGGAATAAAATACTGGAGAATGAGATATACGCTCACCGGCCACTTTATTAGGCAAACCTGTCTGACTGCTCGTTAAGGCAATTTCTAATCAGCCAATCCCACAGCAACAACTCAATTCATTTAGGCATGTAGACATGGTCTAAACAATCTGCTGCAGTTCAAACCAAATATCAGAATGTTGATTTAAGTGACTTTGAATGTGGCATGGTTGTTGGTGCCAGATGGGCTGGTCTGAGCATTTCAGAAACTGCTGATCTGCTTTGATTTTCACGCATAACCATCTCTAGGGTTTACAGGTTTATAGTTCTGTGGGCGCAAATGCCTTGTTGATGCCAAAGGTCAGAGGAGAATGGCCAGATTGGTTCAAGCTGATAGAAAGGCAACAGTAACTCCAATAACCACTCGTTACAACCGAGGTATGCAGAAGAGCATCTCTGAAAGCACAACATGTCGGACCTTGAGGCAGATGGGCTACAGCAGCAGAAGACCACATCGGGTGCCACTCCTGTCAGCTAAGAACAGGAAACTGAGGCTACAATTCACACAGGCTCACCCAAATTGTACAATAGGAGATTGGAATAACGTTGCCTGGTCTGATGAGTCTCGATTTCTGCTGCGACATTTGGATGGTAGGGTCAAAATTTGGAGTCAACAAAATGAAAGCATGGATCCATCCTGCCTTGTATCATTGGTTCAGCCTAGTGGTGGATATTTTCTTGGCCCACTTTGGGCCCATTAGTACCAATTGAGCATCATGTCAACACCACAGCCTACCTGAGTATTGTTGCTGACCATGTCCATCCCTTTATGACCACGGTGTACCCATCTTCTGATGGCTACTTCCAGCAGGATAACTCGCCATATCATAAAGCACGAATCATCTCAGACTGGTTTCACTGAGTTCACTGTACTCAAATGGCCTTCACAGTCATCAGATTTCAATCCAATAGAGCACCTTTTGGATGTGGTCCAACGGGAGATTCGCATCATGGATATGTAGCCGACAAATCTGCTAAAAATCTGCTAAAAATTTAAATCTCTGAGGAATATTTTTAGTACCTTGTTGAATCTTTGTCACAAAGGGTTAGGGCAGATCTCAAGGCAAAAGGGGGTCCGACCCAGTTAGTAAGGTGTACCTAATAAAGTGGCCTGTGAGTGTTTTTAATGACCAAAGAGCAAAAATGTTATTTAAATGTATGTTTTACAGCAATTAGGATGAAAGTGAAATTAAATGAATCAAAAGAAAAGCATTCAGATCTATGCTGTGTTTTACAGATTGATTGACATGGTTAAATTTAGACAACACAGATGAGGAGACACTCATAAAAATTATGATTACTTTGGTCTTGGTATGGCCTAATAAATGCAAAAGAATATCAGATTTTTATCAAATATCAGAAGTTGCAACGGCCATGCTCAAACAAATCATTAAAATTTGGAGTGAGAGCATTTTAATCCAGCTTTCGTGCATTTTTAGCATACAAAAATTGTTCTGGGGTCACTGCATATTTTAAAGACGGAATAATAAAACCTTTTTATTCAATTCCTGGAAAGTACAGGCATTAATAAAGTGTCTCGGATTGCTTTTTAATGTGCAGAGTGAGCTATTTCTGGCCAAGCACTTGCGGCACGAGTCTGATATGAATGTCATAATTACAAAGACCAAGAGAAGTACAGTATTTCGCATTTTTCCTCTCGGTAAATTATGTCAGAGCCCATGATCATTTAAAAGCTGTGGAACAGATAAATGGCAGCTTTTTCATCCACCAAAGATTACTTGTGTTTAGTCAGCTGGTAGACTTTAATATTAAGCGACAATAAGTGTAAAAAAAAAGCCTACTGTCAAGAATGTCAGAATGATGAGCAGCGTGTTTTTGGAGTTTAACTTCAGCATGCTGAGGACTTGAGCTCATGTCTGAGGAGGAATGAGTCTCTCAATGGGTTTAATTCACACACATTGAGCACATTTGCTGAAATGACAGCTATTCTCTCAGACCAATGCACACGTGAATTCTCAATTGCAAGCTTGTTTTTCGGTGCAGTCACAGACTGCTTACATTTCACCATCTGCTGTGAATCGGAGTCAGTGTCTGGGTTCAGATGTGGATAATTGTTCCAGCACAGATGGAGAAGAGAAGCTATACAAGCACAGCAAAACAAAGCAAGGCAATTGCATGAAATCACACTAAAGCTTCATTACAAAATCTTAAGAAACCTGCCGCTACAAGCTGAAATTGAAATGAAGTAATGTCATAAATAATACGTTTTCAGCACCCATCGTGCAGTGAAAAATCTGACCTGTGGCTGTTTAGTGAAATACCTGCACATTCACTGTAAAAAAAAAGATTGCTGCCTTGAATTTTTTTATTCATTAATTTTCTTTTCGGCCTAGTCCCTCCATTAATTAGAGGTCACCACAGCGGAGTTAACCGCTAACTTATCCAGCATATGTCCTATGCAGCGGATTCCCTTCCAGCCGCAACCCATCACTGGGAAACACCCATATGCACTCTCATTCACACACATACACTATGGACAATTTAGCTTACCCAATTCACCTATACCACGTCTTTGGACTTGTGGGGGAAACCGGATCACCCGGAGGAAACCCACGTGAACACGGGAAGAACATGCAAAGTCCACACAGAAATGCCAATTGACCCAGCCGAGGCTGGAACAATAACCTGAGGTGACAGCGCTACCCACTGCGCCACCACCGTGCTACCCCATTAGTTGCTTAATCTGCCAAAAATGTAAACTAGACATGTTTACCAATATAATCTTTAATATGAAAGAGTTTATCTGAAATTTTCTTTTGCCATTTTAAATTTGAATGCTCTTGGTTTCATTCTTTGTTCCAATATTTTTTACTGTTATTACCAGGAAGTTTGCACAATAGGCCATGTAAACTGTGCAATAATTTTTGCTTTGGTCTTTACGGAAAATGTTCTGGTAAATCCCCTAAAATTTAATTACTAAAACTGAAACTATATATATATATATATATATATATATACTGTATAGGACTTGACATTAACTTTTTTGATCACCAGCCACTGTGGCTAGTAGTTTTCCACCGTTACTAGCCACTCACCATTATCACTAGCCACAATTTTGTTTTTGGAAAAAAAAAATGTATGCATAAATTTGACTTTGGCATGCTAAAATTACTTCATTTAGATTTTGTGTTTTTTCCACTTGTCTCCTCGTTCATTTAACATTTTTTTTGTTCATGAGCTTACTCAATGTGCATGAGCAAATGGGTTGTGCTTTCATAAAAAAGTGTTGCATTGCAATTAGTTTTCTTTCACAGGACTTTTCAGGGCTCAACACATTAAGGATTTACCTTTTTTTCTCTGGCCACACCAAACTAATTATTTCCTTGCCACACATTTTAAATTATGTGTCAAAACAAGCAAAATACTGCTGTATACATACACATTTTATTCAACAAAACAGTTGACATTTAAAAAAAAATAAAAATAATTATATATATATATATATATATATATATATATATAT
>CAIGQZ010032675.1:4125281-4205216 GCA_903798205.1 Danio tinwini
CTTAGCCACACTCTTCTTTACTGTTAGTTTGCTATGAGGGAATGATGCGCAAATAGAAAGCCCCGTCCCCTACTCAATGTTCCATTTCAGTTGGAACTATATCAACATACTGAAATAAAAGTCTGTAAGCTTCTGGTTTAACGCTTCAGCCACAATATTCTTAGCCACACTCCTCTTACCGTTAGTTTATATGACATAATGATGTGTAAAATGAAAGCCCTGCTCCCTGTTCAATGTCTAATTTCAGTTGGAAGTGCATCAACATACTGAAATAAAAATTTCAGCAGTTTCAGTTTCATGCAGACTTTAAAGCTGTATGACTTCAATGCACCATTAGAGCTGAAAAATGCTTTCTGAAAAATGCGTCAATAAAAACAATTTGAGGGCAATGATTCTTTATGGTCATTTCGGCCCTGGTGTGCAGTACAAACTGCATCATATCAGTTTGCCATAGCATTTATTGCTATGGTATTAAATCTGTCACGGTTGTGGATCTATCTGTTCTTCTTGCATGTGTGTGTGTGTGTGTGTGTGTGGGAAGTGGGTGTGTTTGGGTTTATCTTCACCGCGTGGTGTGTGTGTGTGTACGTGTGTGTGTTTATATTCATCAGCTGGGTTGTCACGTGTCTTGTTACCACTCGTCTCACTCAGCTGTTTTCTATCAGCCACAGCTGTTGCGCTTTACCGAGCGCATATATATGTTCAGTGTTTTGTAGATAGCGTTATCAGTCCATTGTTTGTTCACTCCTGTGTCTGCTTCCTGTTAGGTGCTCTCGCTCAATCTGGTGGTGGTGTTTCGCCATAAGTCTGTTATATTTGGACCTTATGCACGTCTCAGTTTCATTGATGTTGTTACAACTGCCTGCACTGCTGACAACTATATCAGTGAGGGACTTCATCCCGAATCGCTACTCTGATGAACTTTACCGCTGGTAAACGTGACAATTTCCTTGAGAGTTGCTCCATAGCGCTACCTTCCCCTTCCCTCGATATCTGGTGAGGTATCAGTTAGAGACTTCACTTCGGCTCTGTTTCTCAGATGAACTATTACCGATGTTTTAGCGTGTTGAATTCCTGGTGTGAGCACCCTTGCTCCACACTATATCTGTTGAGATCTATACCAGTTGTGACTTTTAATAAATGATCTTGCATTCACTTGCATTTGGGTCTTCTGTGTATATCACTGTGACAAAATCAGAATGAATCAAAGAGACATCTCCAAACACCTCGGCTTAGTACGAAATTCCCATCAAGGCCTCAGGAATTTGTATGGTACATATTTCACTGGCACAATGATAAAACTTCCACATCCCTCATACAGTTAAAAACATTTTGGCCGGCATCCCAGAAAGCCACATATGGGATTGATTTCACTTTTGAAGGACTTTGTAAACATACTTCACGTGAATATGCATAGAAACTTCTAGATGGCCAGAACAGCATCACCCACCATGACCACGTCAAACGTCGGGGTTTTGCAATGACGGGTCAATCTCTGACAGTTCATATATCCTTCAGGGCTTGTGCTTACAGATGCTGCCAGGTTTCATAACTACATATGCTGACGTGCATGAACGGATTCTTGCAAAGACTTTTTGCCACAGCATGTGATGATCTATAATGGTTCATTGGCTGAGGTTCATGAAATAGAGACATTTTCCATCTATTTAAGAGTGCATGAGTATGTGCAGTGAATCTACCTTTCTAATAATGCACAGTGCTATGAAAAAGTGTTTGCCCTCTTACTGATGTCTTATTTTTTTCGTAAGTTTGTCACACTAATTTTTCAGATAATTAAACAAATGTAAATATTAGTCAAAGATAATATAAGTAATGCAGGTTTTAATTGAAGGTTTTTATTATTAAGGGATAACAAAATACAAAACTTCATAGACCTCCCAGTTAAAACATAAGTTAACTTCAATTAAGTTCAATTTCTCTAGCCACATCCAGGTCTGATTACTGCCACACCTGTTTGTAATCAAGAAATCACTTAAATAGGGTGTGCCTGACAAAGTAAAGTAGACCAGAAGATCCTCAAAATCTAGACATCATGCTGAGATACAAAAAAATTAAATAAAAGAACTAATGAGAAAGAAAATAATTGAGATCTAGCAATAATTGAGATCAGTCTGGAAAGGGTAATTAAGTTATTTCTAAAGCTTTGGGACTAAAGCGAACTACAGTGAGAGCCATTATCTACAAATGACAAAAACACAAAACAGTAGAGAACCTTCCCAGGAGTGGTTGGCTGACCAAAATTACCCCAAGAGCGCAGTGAAAAATCACAAAAAAAAAAAAAACCCACAACAACATTTAAAAAACTCCAGGCCTCATTTGCCGCAGGCTGATTTATACGTCTGCGTCAAGTGTATGCGTATGGTCCGGCACACCATTCGTGTGGTCGCATAGGTCTTGCCATGACTAATGTCGATGCTGATGCGCACCTCTCAAAAATTGTAATTACATGTCGCAACAATGCGTAGTGCAAGCTCTGTGATTAGTCGGCTTGGTAGCAGTGACGAGTGTGGGTGGTGCTGAGAGCCGCGAGCCTGAAGGAGCGATTGTTTACAAGTGTCGAGTCCCGTGAAGGAGCTCCAGATGGAATATATTGTTTTGTGTTAACCCGATGATTAAAGATGTTGCACGTCTGCTGTTTCCCATCTCTGAATGAGCGAGTTTTAGCTACTTGTACATAAAATTAGCGTTTAGAAAAAACAAAACACCCGTGAAGAAATGCGACACAGAGGAACATACAAACCTACTGCCAGCTAGGGTTTAGGAAGTATTATTGCAGAGAAACAGAAACAGCATGCAGAAGTATAAATACATGACTACGCGCAAGTGGGTCACGTCAATCACTTAACGCAGATGCATAAACTAGCCTTAAGTGTTCATGACTCCCCCATAAGAAAGAGACTGGGAAAAATGACGAAGAGAGGCGAAAACCACTGCTGAGCAAAACGAACATGAGAAACATAAAGGTTTAGTTGCAGGCTGGGTCACTTGACGTTTCTGTGCGGAGTTTGCATGTTCTCCCTGCGTTCGTGTGGGTTTCCTCCAGGTGCTCCGGTTCCCCCCACAGTCCAAAGACATGCGGTATAGGTGAATTGGGTAAGCTAAATTGTCCATAGTGTATGAGTGTGAATGAGTGTGTGTGGATGTTTCCCAGAGATGGGTTGCAGCTGGAAGGGCATCCGCTGTGTAAAAATCTGCTGGATAAGTTGGCGGTTCATTCCACTGTGGCGACCCTGAATTAATAAAGGGACTAAGCCGAAAAAAAAATGAATGAATCAATAAATGTATATAAGACCTAAGGGAAACTATATTTGCCTCTAAGAGACATCAAAACGTATTTAAAATATTCAATCTTTTGAATGAGTTTTTAATTTTTCTGCAGGTTCTGGCTAAAATACATACATAAAAAGAAATAGGCTTCAAAAACATTTACACAAAAGACTCCACAATAATGCTCCCTCGGTATCCAAAAATAGTCTAGATCACACAGACAGATGATAGTTTAGAGAAGGGCAGCCAGCCGCAAATTAGACAGTCAGCTTCGAGGAATTTTGAGCAGACCATGTTCTTTAAAAAATGCTGTTTTGATCATGAAGTTACTTTGACTGTTGTAAAATGCAAAATAAATATAAAGCATGATAGCACAAGCACATTTTTTTTCTAAAATAATCTCTCACAAAAAGCATTTGTTAGGGTTTTGAGTGATTTAAATAATAACAATAATAATAAAAATAATGGCGACGCAGTGGCGCAGTAGATAGTGCTGTCGCCTCACAGCAAGAAGGTTGTTGGTTAGAGCCTTAGATGGGTCAGTTGGCGTTTCTGTGTGGAGTTTGCATGTTCTCTCTGCGTTTGCGTGGGTTTCCTCCGTGTGCTCCGGTTTCCCCCACAGTCCAAAGACATGCATTACAGGTAAATTGGGTAGGCTAAATTGTCTGTAGTGTATGAGTTGAATGATTGTGTAAGGATGTTTCCCAGAGATGGGTTGCAGCTGGAAGGGCATCAGCTGCGTAAAACACATGCTGGATAAGTTGGCGGTTCATTCTGCTGTGGCGACCCCGGATTAATAAAGGGACTAAGCTGAAAAGAAAATGAGTGAATAAATGAATGAATAATAATAATAATAATAATAATAAACATCGCCAGCAATATATACATTAAGTACTGCTTCATTATGTGTATTAATACCCACATTTTGGCCATTTAAAAGAACTGTCCCAAGTCTGATAAATGACAAAGTTCAATGACCTTAAATCCAATATAGCTTCAGCGCACTCTTATTTTGTAATCTATAGGAATGACAATGTTATTCATCAACTAAATTAAAAGTGCATTAAATTAATTTTTCCAAACAATGTTGATGTTAGAACGCACCAAATCAAGCATGTCCATAACCCATCAGTACTTCATCTCATTTTAATATCACTACACTGTTGCTACAAGACACGCTGATTAAGTGCAAGTTTGTTTTGAGACTCAATCTGACATTGTGCTCAATAGCATTTTTTAAATATTGCTTAGCACGTTTTACTCCTGAAAAATGCAGAATTTGCAAAAATTCTATATAACTAATATGAAATGTTAATAAATAACTAGTTTATGACAGTAATGTAAATTAAGTTATTTTTGTTAAATCATATGAGATGTGCATTATTGTGTGCACTAAAAGTTATTACCATTCATAAAATCCCCAAAATGCATAAACGATGACGCTTTTACAAACTTTCCATAATGAGAATATGTTTATGTCCGGTTCTCCTTCTACTCGCATCTCAATCTAATGTCAAAATTGTATTTCATTCATTCAGTTTCCTTCAGTTTAGTGCCTTTGTTCATCAGGGGTCACCCGAGTGGAATGAACCGCCAACTTATCCAGCATATGTTTTACACAATGGATGCCCATCCAGCTGCAACCCAGTACTGGGAAACATCCATACCCATTCATACACTACAGCCAAATTAGTTTATGCAATTCACCTATAGCGCATGTCTTTGGACTGTGTGGGAAACTGGAGCACCCAGAGGAAACCCAGGCCAACATGGGGAGAACATGCAAACTCCAGGTAGTAATGCTAACTGACCCAACTGGGACTCGAAGCAGCGACCTTCTTGCTGTAAGTCGACAGTGCTCACAAAGCCACCGTGACGCCCATTCTATTAGACAAAACTGCTAATATAATACATTCTTTGCTTTGAAATGAGATGCCGGTAGCATCATCTGTAGTATTTAGTGGCACCCTTGACAATTTGGACCAATTATTAAGCACATACCTCCGTAATGAGATGACAATCAAAGATTTATTATATAAGAAATAAAGCTGTATCGAGTAAGAAATTGTAGTGCGAGACCCCTTTAAGAATTGCACAATGATTTGCTTGCACTCACTGCAGATTCAGAGGGAAGCAGAGGGGGTTTATATATGAGGTTAACCACTAAATCGATTTATTTTTTGCTTTATCATCACAGTAACAAAAAAAACCTTTATTGTCACAGCCCTAATCCTCTCAAATGTTTGTCTTATTAAAACAAATGCCATTTATTTAAAGGTGCTGTATGTAAGTTTTTGACTCTTCTAAAGAATAAAAATACCATAATATGTGTGCAGATATTTAAGAAACATGCCAAGTAAACATTCTTGTTTATCTGAAAAACAATGCTGAAGTCAGATATTCTGCTTTGAAAATGTGCGTTACGTGTCGGAACATTTGTCTTAGTTTTGGTCATTAACCCTCCCACTGTGACTTTAGCCAATTATATATTAATATATTATAATTATATATTATATATATTTCTGTAATGTGACCTCCAGTGGACAGTAGTAGCCTCTGAAATGAGATGCAGATTCAGAGTTCCGCATGAGGTGGTTATTAATTAGCAAATAATATAAACATTACGAACGTAAACATTAGGTGAGCGAGTTACATTGTAACCTTGTGTCCTAACAACACGGTACTTGATGAATTTTGCAGTGATAAGCAATTGGGCTGTTTGCACCAGACAAAACATCGACAGAAATTTAAATACAGCCATTCAGAAGCACAGAATAGTGCACTCACTGCACTCCAACAAAATGGTAAGGTTTATAATCTAAAATAATACATATGAAACTTCTTAAACATTATTAAATGTACATGCTGAATCACTTGTGTTGGTTTGCACAGTTCTAAAGTAAAATTTTAAACAGTTTATTTTTAAGATCTGAGGTGAATCTGCTGCTGCTGGTTAGGACAAAAACTCCTTTAATATGGAAAATATTAAAAAGTATTAATACTAATAAAATTATGAATTAAAGCATTTATATATAAAGCATATATATATATATATATATATATATATATATATATATATATATATAAATAAATAAATAAATATAAATATTGTGTGCCATTGCTTTTTTTCAAACCCTTTCAAGACTTAAATAAGGCTTTAGTCTCGACAGTTAGGCACAGTGCTGTTGGTGTAGTCAATCTGGCAACCTGTGCTTGCGTGTGTTTTAAACCAGGTGTACAAATTCCACCAATAGATGTCAAACTTACATACTGCACCTTTAATTTTATATGATTAATATTGAAAATGGTCCAGCAAGTTTTTTGGATGAACAATTTCAAACTTCGTCTTTGAAACATGCATTTTACCTGCTCTGCTTCTTTCCCACAGATCTCTGCGAAGGGAATCCCATCATGCCACACACCACACGAGAGTTCTTGATGGTCCAGCCAGTGTTACAGATGTGACCCCATCCTTCCTTAAACTTCACCTCCACCACTCCCTCTGTCACAGGTAAATGGCCAGCATGAGCACCCTTAAGCGGGCGCAGACGGATCTTCTCCATACGCTTTTCATCCACCTGCATCTAAAACATACACAATTGAACATCAGAACAGGTACATTTGATATACACTATCAGAAATAAAAGTACGAGAGCTGTCGCTGGGTGGTACCTTTTCAAAAAAGTACACATTTGTGCCTAAGGGGACTATATTGGCTCCTCAAAAGTACATATTAGTACATAAAAGGTTTACCTCTTGACATTTTAAATCAATAGGTCTCAATATGGAGCGTTGAGGTACAAATACGTACACTAACAGCTCTTATACCTATATTTCTGAGAGTAGAGTATTCACTTTATTCTGCAATGTGGACGTAAGACTATTTTTTATTTTTTTTGCTATTGTTTTAGGATTTCTGATTCATTTATCTGTCAGGGAAATTTACTAGGAACACAGTAAAAAATGCTGGGTTCCACATAATCAATTTGTGTTGAGACGACATGAAAGAATTAAGTTAACTTATTAGTTTTTACATATTTAAGTGGATTGAACATAAAACAATTAAGTTGTCCCACAAAAGCCTCAGTAATTGTGTTTCAGCTTATTTTAAATAAGTAGTTTAAACAAACAGCAAATGTAATTTTTTGAGTGAATAACAAACGGCAGTTAAAAGTCCAGACTTCTTGCTCTACAATTAATTGTGTTTATGTGTCTTTTCATAAAAATAATTTAATAAAAAGGACAAGGTTGCAACATCAAGAAGCATAACAAACTTTTTAATGATGAAAAAAAAAATAAATGGAAAAAAATGAGACTGGAAGTCTTGAGAAAATTACAACACAGGCTCATTCTGAAAACGTATTTCTATATACATTTCTGGAGACCGTCAAATATGTCCCAGGAGCTACGTTTTTTTCTTCTAGTTTTTGCTTTTGCAAATCCACCAGAGGCCACTGTGTACACTTTTTGAGATCTTAAATTTCTCTCACAAGCATACCTGCCAACATTTGTCTCTGAAAATCCGGGAGGGGTGGGGGGGTGGGTTCTAGTGGGATGTGTCTGTGTCCAGTACCATTTAGAGACTTGTCAAGCAGAGGAACTACCGAGAAGTGTATGTGTGTGTGTTTGTGTGTTGGGGAGGGGGTGTTTGAGCAGAGCGAGCAGAAGGAATGCCTGGTCTGTCGGCGATCCGGGGGTGTTACGCCATCGTTGCTGCAGAAGTTAGGACTTTCTCAACTTTTCAAGTGCCAACGGAAGTGCCAGCCAATTAGATCGCTGTATGCAAATACACCAGCTCAGACAGTAGCCGAATGCTGACTAAATTCATTGGCTGACGCTGCTATGACGATCGCGTCAGCCCCAACTTCAGACACGCCCTCTGTCAAGCTTTGACACTGAAGCCCCGTGTGAATGGGGTGTTACAGATTGTACCTGTAATAATCACCTGAGGACCGGGGAAAGGGGTTGAAATTCTGGGAGTTTTCCGGGAGAAATGACAAACCGGGAGGTGGGTCTGAAATACGGGAGACTCCCGAGAAAAACGGGAGTGTTGGCAGGTATGCTCACAAGTGCCATTTATGCCTGCTGTTCTCGCGTAAACCCACCAGAGGCCACTGTCGACTGACTGAATGACTGACCGATCGACTGACCCACCCTCCTCCTTCCCTAAACCCAACCAATTATATTGATTGACCCGCCACCCACTTCCCTAAACCCAAAAGCAATCCAGAAAAAGAAAAGCCCTCGTCTGATTTTACTATGTTTTCAAATTTTACCACGTTCTCACCTTGTTAGTTACTTGTTTATTTTATGGATTCTGTTTTTGTCATACCTACTTTTCTTTAACTGTTTTTCACCGAACTTGAACTCTATCGTTGTGGACAACTCCTTTCTGCTTCTCAAGTCTGCTGAAGTACATGGCAAGCTAACGGGACAAATTGGTAACAGCGGGAAAGCAGTCAATACAGAGGTCATATCGGCGCGTATCCTTCATTTAAATGACGAAATGCAGCCATACGTACCTCTGATACATAATTCACAATCTCCAGAAATGTATATAGGGCTACATTTCAGAATGAGCCTATGTTGTGTAAAAACAAGAACGTCACACAGAATTCTGGGTGAGCTTTTTTGTCTAATAAACATCCATCTAGGACCGCCAAAACCGCACGAACTTCCGCGAACAGACTGTCAGCAGAGCTTGTTACCCCGGCAACCCAGGACAACACCCAAGACGTCACCAGAAGTGAGTCACCATCCACTCAGGAGCGCCATGTTTCCTCAGGCTAGCCCAGCGAGGAAACTCCAGTCAAGACCTCAACAAATTCGCAAGTAACACAAACAAATGTTGTCTCTTGCTAATCTGGTGCATATGATCTTAAGCAGTTAAAGATAAGTCAAATCTCTGCTTTTGTGGTTTCTCAGGTGTAATTCTAAGATCTAGTAAAAAGTACTAGAATTAATTTGGGACGGTTGTCAACTCATTTTGCATCCTCTGAACTGCCTCTGTGTGTGTATATGCGTGTGTGTGTGCGTTTGTTTGTTGTTTATTTATTACGTAGTTAGCTTCATGTATCGTAGTGTAGCTCAAAAAATATTTGTTCTCCTTTTGTAGGAACTGTGTTCTTGTTTATGTGCTTCTAAGTCATTGCCTCGAGCTGTAGATCTTGTTACCTTCCTAAAGATTAACCCAATACTTTGTTATGTTATTATCCTTGGCCACGGAAATAATATAAACAAGATTGGTAAAATACAATGTCTTCTATTTGCGGGACAAATGGTAGATAGTGTGAATCTTTTAATCTGAATCAATCTGACTCAATTGAGTCGAATCAATGATTCGAATTTTTAGGATCCGATTCATTGATATGAGCTAATAAATCCCTGATCGATCTTATAACGTAGGTTGATCCCCTACATAGTATTCAAAAATAGTTATGCCCACTCACATGTAAATGTAGAAACAATGTCTAGACAATACATGCAAACGTCTAGATCAGGGATGGACAAACTTGATCCTGGAGGGCTGGTGTCCCTGCAGACTTTTGCTCCAACCCTAATCAAACACACCTGCCTGCAGCTTTCTAGTGATCTTTAAGACACTGATTAGTGTGTTCAGGTGTGTTTGACTAGTGTTGGAGCAAAAGTCTGCAGGGTCACCGGCCCACCAGGATCAAGTTTGCCCATCCCTGGTCTAGATGATTAGTAAAATAATACAAATTGGCTTTTGTCACTTTATTTTAATGTACAATTCACACTATAAACAAACTATTAGGTACGACTATTAGCTCAATATTAGCTGCTTATTAATAATTAGTTTGGTAGTAGTTGGGTATTAGGTAAGATTAGAGATGCAAAATAATAGCATACGTGCTAACAATCATAAGTTCATATCTTGATAATAGTAAGAATTTAAACCAGTGGTAAATGCTGTGAATTGTTAATTAAACTAAAGTGTTACCTGTCACGATCACCAAGTTCACAGGGCACTTGTGGGACTACACTTCCCATAATCCTCAGCACCTCACACCTGGTGTTCATCAACTTTGATTAGACAAACACACAGCATTTACACTGATTACATGGACTATATATGCATCATTCACACATACACATCCATTGCTGAGTCTTGTTCCCTTGTAGTGAGCATTAGGTAAGCAGTTTCCTGTATTGTCTGTGTTTTTGATTCTTGTTTGTTTTACTATTTATCTTTGTATTGTTTTGCCTTTACCCTTTCACCTGTTATAACGATTACTCTGTTTGCTCCTGTACTGAACCTCGCCTGCCTGATACTATTAATTAAAGCTGCATTTGGATCCTACTCTTGTTGTCCCCTTTCAGACTTCCAAGTGGGAGGGATTACACCGCAAGTAGGTTGGGTGACCTCCAAGTGGGAGGGACTTAAACCACAAGTAGGTTGGGTTTAGTTGGTGTAGGTGGAGCAGATGTTAATAAAACACATCAGATTACTGTGAGGTTGGGTTTAGGGTTGGGGTAGGTGTAGACGTTAATAAAACACACCAGGTTGGGGTAGGTGTAGACATTCATAAAGCACAATATTGGACTCCATGTCCATGTACAAGACATTAAATAAAAACTCCAGGTTTGTACAGCACACTTGGAGCCTGAAGGCCCACCCACATGGAGTTCAAGTCCCACCCACGTAGAGCTGGCTCCGACCCTCTGTTTATACCCTTCTCGAATTCTGCAGCTCATATTTATTTTGTTTATGTGTTCATTTATCTGCAAGTGTTTCTTTTTGGTTATGTGACAAGTCTGCATTGCACGTTAGATAATTTCCGCAACAACAACAACAAAAAAATTAGTTTTAAACATGCTTGCATTCTTCAAAACAAATAGCGTGCAAATTGTGATTACTTTAGGAACTTCTTTGTTCTTTTGGAAGCACATTATTCCTGCCAATCTTTGTTTTTTGGAAAACAATAGCAAATTTGGATGTGAAATCAGTCATTTGCAACATTCCAGTCAACTCAAACACATCTGATTGTGCACAGTGAGCCGCAATTCGCAGATGCTGCCAGAGGTTTTGTCTGACACCCACTTGTGTTCCTTCTGCCTTAAGGACAAAAACATTGAGAAAACTGGCAGATATGCTGAGTATATGGCACTTCAGCACATCCTCAGCTCAGCTTTTTTTTTTTCTCCCGCTTTTCACTAGAGGTAAATCTTCAGGCTCTAGTGTCTCTACATCTGTCTCTCTTTCTCTGGTGAGCTTCCAGCCTACAGACAGACCATCAGAGACTAATTTACTACTAGACTTTGAGCCGGAGCAGAGTGACATTTGCTGTGGACTCGTTATATGAAAGCAGGAACACAGGGAAAAAAAGAGGCTGTCAAATGAAAAACGAAGAAGGAAAAAAAGCGCACTTGAAGAGACAGATAGAAGCTGTATGACAGAAAGTAAATGTATTTTTTACAATGCTGCCGTAGGAATGCAATAGTTGTTGAAAAGTAAAAAAAATAATTAAGAATAAAATGACAAAAACATATATTAAAGAAAATGTTATCTAACAGCCTAGTTAACCTAGTTAAGCCTCAAAATATCACTTTAAGCTAAATACTTGTGTCTTCAAAAATATCAGATAAAATATTATGTACTGTCAGGGCAAAGATAAAAGAAATCAGTTATTAGAAATGAGTTATTAAAACTATTATGTTTAGAAATCTGTTGAAAACAATCTTCTATCCATTAAACAGAAATTGGGGAAAAATAAACAGCAAGGCTAATAATTGACTTCAACTGTATGATATGCAGATTTGCAGATATACATATTTACACTCACAGTCCTCTTTCTTAGGTACACCTTACTAGTACGGGGTTGGACCCCCTTTTGCCTTCAGAACTGCCTTAATCCTTCGTGGAATAGATTCAACAAGGCACTGGAAATATTCCTGAGATTTTGGTCCATATTGACATGATAGCACCACATAGTTGCTGCTGATTTGTCGGCTGCACATCCATGATGCGAATCTCCCATTCCACCACATCCCAAAGGTGCTCTATTGGATTGAGTTCTGATGACTGTGGAGGCCATTTGAATATAGTGAACTCATTGTTCATGTTCAAGAAACCAGTTTGAGATGATTCAGGCTTTATGACATGGCGCGTTATCCTGCTGGAAGTAGCCATTAGAAGATGAGTACACTGTGGTCATAAAGGGATGGACATGGTCAGTAACAATACTCAGGAAGGTTGTGGCGTTGATACAATGCTCAATTGTTACCACTGGGCCCAAAGTATGCCAAAAAATATCCCCCACACCATTACACCTCCACCACCATCCTGAAAAGTTGATACAAAGCAGGATGGATCCATGCTTTCATGTTGTTGACACCAAATTCCGACCCTACTATCCGAATGTCGCAGCAGAAATCTAGACTCATTAGACCAGGCAACGTTTTTCCAATCTTTTATTGTTCAATTTTAGTGAGCTTGGGCGAATTGTAGACTCAGTTTCCTGTTCTTAGCTGACAGGAGTGGCTCCCGGTGTGGAGCATCAAGAGATGTTCAGAGATGCTCTTCTGCATACCTCGGTTGTAACGAGTGGTTATAAAAGTTACTGTTGCCTTTCTATCAGCTGGAACCAGTCTGGCCATTCTACTCTGACATCAACAAAGCATTTGCACCCACAGAACTGCCGCTCACTGGATATTTTCTCTTTTTCGGACCATTCTCTGTAAGCCCTAGAGATGGTTGTGCGTGAAAATACCAGTAGAATAGCAGTTTCTGAAATACTCAGAACAGCCTGTCTAGCATCAACAACCACGCCATGTTCAAAGTCACTTAAATCACCTTTCTTCGCCATTCTGATGCTTGGTTTGAACTGCAGCAGATCGTCTTGACCATGTCTACATGCCTAAATACATTGAGTTGCTGTCATGTGATTGGTTCTTTAGAAATTTGCGTTAACAACATACCTGCCAACACTCCCGTTTTTCCCAGGAGTCTCCCGTATTTCAGACCCACCTCCCGGTTTGTCATTTCTCCCGGAAAACTCCCGGAATCTCAACCCCTTCCCCTAGTCCTCAGGTGATTGGTACAATCTGACACCCCATACACATGGAGCTTCAGCGTCAACACTTGACAGAGGGTGTGTTTGAATTTGGGGCTGACACGATCTTCATAGCAGCGTCAGCCAATAAAATTAGTCAGCAATCGGCTACTATCTGAACTGGTGTATTTGAATACAGCGATCTGATTGGCTGGCGCTTCCGTTGGCACTTCAAAAGTTGAGAAAGTCACAACTTCTGCAGCGATCAACGCCACTGAAGCGGTGCTGACGGATCCACAATGCACCCCCCCCCCCCCCCAAAAGGTCTCCCGGATTTTCATAGACACATGTTGGCAGGTATGGTTAACAAGCAGTTGGATAGGTGTACCTAATAACGTGGCCAGTGAGTGTAAATACAGCAGGACACTTAAATCATTATTTTTGTATTTAATTAAAGGGATCTTTTACCTCAATAATGTTGGACTCTGCAAAGCCTGGAAGTCTCTCATCTTTGCAGATGACCCCTGCGTCCTCCTGGTGCGTGCAGTCACTGTTCCCCCACCCTCGGGACACACATTTCTCAATGCTGCTTTCAGTTCCTCCACACATCACATTATCCAGCCAGATTTTACCTGCCGGAACATGGATTTTTACCCAGCTTATAACAAAACTTTTATAAAAAGCAAGCTGATTTGCAGATATGTGAAAGCATCCAAATAGCACTGACTAAAATGTAAATCTTACTTTACATGTCTTAGTTTTTGACATGACCTTATTTTTACGATCACACTAACTAGGCCTGTCATGATGAAGAGATTTTGTTGTCTGAAATATTGTCACAGAAATTGTTGTGATAAGCAATATTATTGCCATTTGAGATCATTTCATGCAAATGATTACAGACTGATTATACATTGATATCTGTTAATTAACGCTTTTACGTATTTTGTAATGTGTTTTTATACCAAACAATGTCATCTTTGCATTAAAAATATCATAATTGAGCCAATGACACTAAATGACAGCTGTTATAAGCATGCATAAAATCATTCACATTTATGAAATTTGTCATGCGATGATTATAAAGGTTTAATGACAGTGTAATGAACACCCCTTCATTGTTATAACAATGTCATCTTTGCCTTAAAAATGCCATAACTGAGCCAATGACACTTTATGACAGTTGTTATAAGCATGCATAAGATCTAATTCACGTTCATGACATGTATCATGCCATGATTATAAAGGTTTCCTGACAGTTTAATGAACACCCCTTTATTGTCATAACAAACAATGTAATTTTTGCATTAAAATGTCATAACTGAGCCAATGACACTTTATGACAGTTCTTATAACCATGCAGAAAATCATTCACATTCATGAAATGTGTCATGTCATATTATAAAGGTTTGATGACAGTTTAATAAACACCAGTCATAACAAACAATGTCATCTTTGCATAAAAAATGTCATAACTGAGCCAATGACACTTAATGACAGTTGTTATAAGCATGCAAAAAAATTCACATTCATGAAATGTGTCATATCATGATTATAAAGGTTTAATAACCAGCTAATGAAAACTCCTTCAAGTAAAGTGTTGCGGTCAACTGCCCATATGCAGATAAGATTGATTCTCACCACTTCCCGGTCCATATTTAGCACTGTGAGACCAGCTTAGTGCCTCCACGAACCCTAGATGGCGACACAGCACATGAGCGTTGGCCAGTGTAAAGTCGTCATCACAGATAGTGCCCCACTCTTCATTGTAAAACACCTCTATCCTCCCTTCATTGTGCTTGCGAGGGTATCCGGCAAGGCGAAACTTTATTTTACCATCCTGTGACGGTGAGGTGGTCTGGCTGAGACAGAAGGGCAACAAGATGCCCCATAGCACCATTGCAAGCACCATTTCCCATAATTCACTTCTCAGCATGGCTTGAAAGTGTGAGAGATGAAGAAAGTAAGAGAAACTGAAAAAGAGAGTAGTGCATATATTCATTTTATATAGTTAAAGTCATAATCGTTCGCCCTCCTGTGAATTGTTTTTTCTTTTTCAAAAAAAATTTGAATGATGTTTAACAGAGCGAGGAATTTTTCACAGTATTTCCGATAATATTTTTTCTTCTGGAGAAAGTCTTATTTGTTTTATTTCGGCTAGAATAAAAGCAGTTAAATTTTTTAAAAAAGCATTATAAGGTCAATATTATTACCCCCCTTAAGCAATATTTTTTTCCGATTGTCTACAGAACAAACCATCGTTAAGCTGAATACTAGCATCTTTAAAAATATCCAGAAAAATAGTATGTACTGTCATCATGGCAAAACTAAAATAAATTATTAAAAGAATAATAAAAAAAAAACAACAACACAATCTCATTCTGAAAACGTAGCCCTATATACATTTCTGGGGATCTCAAATTATGTAGCCAGTGGTACGAATGGCTGCATTTCATTTTTAAAACAAATGCTACGGGATGGTATGACGTCGTTCCTTTTCGCACTTACCAGCTGACCGATTACCTCTGTATGGATAGCTTTTTTCGCTGTTACCAGTTTGTCAAGTAGCTCGACACATTGGCGGACTTGAGATGCAGAGTGGAGTTGATTGCGACAACGGGGTTCGATTCTAAAAAAACGGTTCCAGAAAAAAGATGAGACAAAAATAAAAGCCAAAAACATAAAATAAACAAGTAAATAACAGGGTGAAAAAAGCGGTAAATTCTGCAAATGTGGTAAAAATCAGGCTACCGCAAGGGCTTTCCTTTTTTTTATAATTGTTTTTTAGGGGTTTTTAACCTTTAATGGATAGAATAGTGCAGAAAATTGACAGGAAATAGTTGGGAACAGAGAGAGGGGAAAGGTTGGCAAAGGACCTCAAGCCAGGAATCGAACTCGGGTTGCCGTGAGCACCATGGTGCTATATTTCGGCGCACTTAACCACTAGGCTGTTGGCACCGACGCTTTTCTTTTTCTGGATTGCTTTTTAAAACACTGTCTGTTGGGTTTAGGGAAGGGGGTTGACAGCAGCCTCTGGTGGATTTACATGAGAACAGCAGGCAGGAATAGCACTCGCAAAAGAAATTTAAAATCTGAAAAAGCGTACACAGCAGCCTCTGATGAATTCGCGAAACCCCCCCCCCCCAAAAAAAAACAGTGCTACTAGGACATATTTTTCTGTCTTCAGAAATGTATATAGGGGTACGTAATCAGAATGGGCCTAGGTTGATTAAAACTATTATGTGAAGAAAATCTTCTCTTCGTTAAAGGGAAATTGGGGAAAAAATATTAAATATTTAAAATTTAACAGTAGGGCGAATAATTCTGACTTCAATTGTATGTCAGTTGAATAAATACACATTGAAAAATACATAAAATAAATACAGTCACTCCATTTTTACATATTATTTACTTTAAGCACTTTATGTAGATCATTCTGCTCAACACGAAAAAATATTTTCTAAAGCTTTTGGTCCATGAGGACTTATATCCTAAATAAAAGCATTTTATTTATTTTACATACTATGTAAGTCAATGGAAACCAGCAACTGTTTGGTTATTCACATTTTAAAAATGACTTTGGTGATCAGCAAATTTGCATTTTTGGAAGAAATAACTAACATTATTCATAATTTCATAAAAAACTAATATTTGTTAATAATGATAATAAAACAAATAATTGTTTGTAATGATAATGAAGTTAGGTGTCCAACAATGAAGATAAATCACTCTCACGCATTTTTTTATATTGTTAAGAGTTGTTTTTTTATTTTGCTATGTCACATAATAGGACATATTTACAGTACAGTTCAGTAAAAAGTAAACAAAAATCTGTTAAAGAATTAATAAAGTTAGTGACCTCTTACATTTTCTCAAACATCAGACTCCAAACTACATAAATATATCTATGTTTTTACATTTTTGAAAGAACTAACTATCTAACTAACTAACAAACTGGGATGGAATACTATTAAACAACTGTAGATAAAATGATGAATTAATATTAATACATCCCGCTATTGTGAAGTGAAATCTCCAAATGTCACTTATGACACAATTTGTCTTATTTTTATATTCTTGAAACTTGAAATATGCTTTAGTTAACTGTGCACATGTGCATAAATGCTAGGATGCTGTTGACGTCTGACCACAAATTGAATCTCACACTGTAAAAAGACCTTTGAATATCCTCTTTACTCTAAATATAAAGTCATGGTCATGTTTAAGATCACAGTTCCATTAATCAGATGAAGCATTATAGGAATCCATATTCATTTGTAGTTTATTCAAAGTTTATTCAGTCTCATATAGGATTATTGCATGCAACTAAAATATTATAATATATGACACAATACTCTTATTTTAGAACAAATAAATTACATGTGCGTGTGTGTGTTATTTATCATTTCTGATAAATATTATTTCTAATAAAAGTATATATATATATATATATATATATATATATATATATATATATATATATACACCAAAGACATGAAATAAGGTCAATACAAAAATATTCCACTTATCTCCACTTACCTGAATCTAGAAGATTGTCATATAACTCAAGTGGTTTTGGGCTTAGCTTAGATGTGATCCCTGGTTGATCAGAGCATCAGGAGAAATCACAGGATAGTGTTGATGCCTGTGGAGAAAGAAAGAGAGAGAGATAGAGAGAGAGAGAGAGTTGGCGGCGGGATGCAGAGGTTGAGCTGGGACTGCCGTTTATCTGCTGTTTCACAGGTTTATGATGAGAAAGCGGCAGGTCTAGTGTAGAGATCTCTCTCAGAGTCAGTGAATGGAAATGTCCCGTCATGTCCTTTCCATTTCTGGCAGAATCTGTTTTTGCATAATCTGGCAAAGACTCTTGAGTTACGTGTGCAAGAAGGAGGAGGAGGGCTGATCAAGCATCAAAGCATGTTCACTACACCACTAGTGTATTTCTGTTTCAGATTTATTTTATTTCATATACAAAATATCCTAGAAAAAAATAAAACAAATAATGGCTAAAAGTTTTAGACAGCAAAACTGAGACATCTCACCTGTGTCTCTGTAAACAATTCACACCTTCATCACAAGTCAACATCTGAAAAACACCGCCATCTTTTGGTCAACAGTACATAGTGCCTGAAAAGTTACATTCTCCTCGCCTGGTTTGTCATTTTGATTTTAAGAAGATATTTTGTTTATTACTTTATAGCATTTATTACTTTATTATTACTTAATTTTTTAAGCTAATATCAAACAAAACAATAGTAAATAGCTAATGGTTAAAATTAAACGGCAGTTTGTTCACTTATTCCCAGTCCGAGACCTTTAAAAATGACCTCTAATCTATAGAAATGACCATTATAATGATTCAAATACTTTCAGCTCATATCCGTTAGCTTGTAAAAATAGCCTATTAGCGGCGGTTATCAAAATAATGTGTTGCTTTATATATTTTTTTCTTAGTAGGCTTTTGCAAAATTGCCTAATTTTGATTAGTTTAGCTGAGGTTATCACTCTGTCGCTCTTTAAAACCACATTTCGTTGACAGTTTCGGAAATACTTCCTAAATGAATTGTTCTTTTGAGTCGGTTCAATGAATTGGTCACCAGGTGTGGTGACGCCACCACAGTTTGATTCAATTCGCAAACTTACGATGGTTGGCCGCTTAACTGAGAGCGTAAATCATTTGACTCGACGTTTAAATAGCAAAGAAACCATAGCACACCGAAAACAAAACCGTAAAATGGGTATTTGACTACGAAAAAGTTGATGGCAAATCACTCTCTGTCTGTCGGAGATATGGAAGATCGTTAAGTTCAACGCCTGCAAGTCTGAACTATGAACGTTACAGGTAAACATAAACATTTTCCATCCAAAAAAGACTGAAAAATGATTCGTGTAAAAAAGTACACGAATTTTCCTGTAACAAAAATCTAAATATATGAAATGTGCATGAAATAAATAACAGTAACAACGCTTGTAATATGGCCAAGTTATTGCCTAGTAGTGGTATGTTGTTTAGAAAGGGGTGGAATCTAAATGGCAAAGTGGAAATATTGATTAATAAAGTTTAATTTATTTGAATCTTATTTGGCTCGAAATCTCAGGTAGACCTTGCCATTTTGACCACCTTTAATAGTGGATTTCACACTAAATATATCTTTCCATTTTGCATTTTTTTCTTTAGTATTTAGGCTACATGTAAAAACAGTAGTGCAATTCCATGCAAGTCAACCTTGCCATTAAACAAAAACCCTTTCTAGGTTTTTTTTTGTGTAGGCTTATATTGTATAGTTCTGTAAAATACTCAAAAAATGTCTCTGTCAGTGTTTTCAAACAATTATATTTGGTTTACACGAATGGCAATTCCACATCCGTCACATCCATAACAAAGCTTTTTCCTCATAAATGCAAACATGTAAAATACAATTAAATTAATCATTTTTGTTCAACAGTGAGTGAACTCTTATCCTTTAGATTAGCAATGTTTCTTTTGGTTTGTGAAGTTTAATTAACAGAATTTCTACAAAGTATGTTGTAATCTGCAAACTCACAGACTTTTTTGGTGACATCAGTAACGCATGTTTATTTTCCTCATTTAAAAATATAAAAATGTTAATATATTTTTTTATAATTTATGGCAATGTAAGTTTAACAGCAGCTACCACAATTGAAACTAGCTACATTTAGTATATAGTTTTTTTAATTTCAGTACCGATTGGTATCGAATTCCAGTATTGTGACAACCCTAATTTCAGGGCAATTCGTAACTCTTTAATTTAGTGGCTAATTCGTATGAATTTATTTGATCATCATTTGTACAATTTGGTGTGATTTGCTCATCCCCCATTGTCGCTTGGGTTTAGTGGTGGGGTTTGGTGTCTTGCCTCCTTTAAAAAATTTTACACTTTTGTACCACTAAACTCGTATGAATCATACAAATTAGCCATTAAACTGACAAAACGTTAAATCGTTCCATTTCAGATTTCCATATAGGGTAAAGATATAACAGATGAGCGGTTACGAAAAAAGATTATCATATTATAGATCAATTAAAAATATCAAATTTAAATAGTATAGATAAGCTACACACCTCAAATAAACATTGGGTAAATGTTTGCAGTTCAGCATGAATGTCCACTGGTTAGGGCTGAGCGATTTGGCCTGATATCTTTTCAATTATTAATTAATTGAACATTTTAAGTCGATTACGATTAATAAACGATTTTTTTTTGCCCTCATAGTGCACTAATAAGTTTTGTACAGCATATATGCTCACATATTACAAGTGAGATTGAATAAAGAGTGCATTACTTGATTTTAAAATAAATGAAACGCACACGATCTACTATCTTTGATTGTTTATTAAACTTCAACATTGAACAGCTGAAATTGAAACACACATTGCTTAAAATGAACAGTCACAACTTGGACTTTTGAAAACAATTGTTTTCAATGTTTTTCATATTAAAAGTAGAAAATAAGCAGCATCTCTTCTAAATAAAATAACTCTTGTATAGCCAGTAAATAATATTTTAAGCAGTGCATTTCTTGAATATTCTGTAATCAAATATTTTAATGTAAATACTAATTTTGTAACATAAAAGATGCCATCTCAAGGCATCTCTGGTGCAGCTTTCAATCATCTTCATAGTGCAAACGTGCAATGTGTAGTTACCTGTTTTGAGAGGTGCACGCAAAGGCTGCACCGGACCACACCCGTGCATTCGATGCAGAAGTTTAAATCAGCCTTAACAGAGTGGGGTCACATGACTCCACATCCGCATGCGGTAGGGATAGTAATTGAAAAAATTTACCTGAAAAAATTTGATCGATTATAGGATCTGAATGTCGATTGCAATTATTTTTGATTAATTGCCCAGCCCTACCACTGGTCACATTTATGGCAAAGTGAACAGCTGCTAATTTATTCATATGTTTCTCTTCCTCATATGTTTCCATTAAGTCTCTGCATGAAATGAATGGGATTTATCCATATTGGCATCATTGATTCTGTGATCGATCCCATGGTCTGTTGAAGAAGGCTGTTAACGTGCACTTATCCCGGCTGCTATCTCTACACTTGGCTGGATATAGCAGCATGTTTTTGACCTGGATCAACAAACATGTAATAGACAAAGCCAGGATGTGCTGATTAAACTAGGTTTAACTATTATCTTGGCTTTCTTGATTCTACTTTTGTTCAATACTTCTCCGGATGGTTAAGGGTGGCGTTTATCTGTAATGAAAACGGCCCACACCTTGACTTTATTAAAATGTTCTGACCTTTAGATGCTGAATGTCTCAATCAATTTTTATTTCACTTTAAATTCAAGCCATGTTCCTGGACCATGGTTGAGAACCACTGCTTTAGAGTAATTAAAATACTTATTAAATTTACTTTCAGTTACTTGCAAAGGTAACACATTTATTTCATTTATGGAAAATCATTTTTAAAAGTTAGAATTTTTGTTAACTTTAGTTCTGTCTCCGCCTCCTGAATCATACATTTAGCTTCAATGATAATTAAATGATCAAGTTTTTTTTTTACTATGTTTGCCTTTTGAGTTATATAACAGTTGCATAAAAATAATTTTTTTTCCTGTATAGTTACACTGTAAAATTATTATTTTTTCTTCTTATACATTCTTGTCAACTCTGTTACATCAGTTATAAAATCTTTAAAGCACTAATAAAATCTTTAAAGCACTAATAGAAAAAGCATGAACAGTAACTTGTTCTATGTGATATTATTTTAATTCAAAAGAAACTCTGGAAGGCATAAAAGTATGCCTTTTTATTTATCTTATTAATTTGTGTAAAATGTTTAGGATAAACTGATAGTAGATTAATTATACTGTATGTCAACTCTGTTATTATGATATTTCAGTAAATCTCTCATTCACTTTTTTAAAACAATAAATATGATGAAAATGCATTGTGGGAAACACCTTAGAATAATGGTACATTAGTTAATGTATTTGATAACATTACATATAAATCTTGTAAAGCATTTATTAATCATAGTTCAATATTAACCAATGCATTATTAAAATCCAAAGTTGTGCTTGTTAACATTAGTTAATGCACTGTGAGTTAACATAAACTAACATTATTTAAGTTATACTGAATAACATTAACTAACATTAACAAACATGAATATATACCATAATAAATGTATTTCTAATAGTTTATTCATGTCAGTAAATACATTAACTAATGGACCATTATTTTAGTGTTACCACATTGTGTTTTAAACGTGGTATCTGAAGCACAAAATAGTGAAAAATGTGAGAAGTGAGAAGTTTAATAATCAGCTAAACTACAATTAAACAATAAACAATATAAACTATATACAATTAAACAATATACAACATAATATTCTAACACAAAATTTTGCATTATTTTACACTCATTTGATGGATTCGGTTTACTGTAAATTCAGGGAAAATAAATGTAAAATGTTTGAAATGTACCTGCAATTCTGAAATGAGTCATGTCCTCATTATGCTTAAAAACCACTACCATCAAGTATGTGTAGAAACCTCATCAGGGATTTCGGTATTTTCGCATTGGGTACTTTCAAAACCACACTTTTTTGCTATGCGGTTTTAATGTTTTTCCACGAGTTTCAAGTCACTGAATCTGAAACTTTCTGAAACTCCAGCAAGGGTGAACAGTTTCTGAAACTCTGGGGACAGTGTGGTTGTGTGGACACTACATCCGGAGTTTTTCAATAGTATCTGGATTAGGCATGGACCGGTATAAGATTCTGACAGTATGATAACCTTGGATAAAAATATACGGTATCACTGTATTGTGATTACTGCTCTAAAATATATTCTTTTTAAATGTTTAAAAAATGTTAAAAACTCTTTTACCCTTTAAAAACAATATATTTTATTTTTTTGAAAGATTTATAATATTTTGGAGCAGTAAACATGTCAGGCTGAATAATTCAAATTAATCATTGACTCCTGATGTCTTCAAAAACACAGATTTCCTTACAAATTAAAACGGCATATTTGGATATTTTTTCTGCTGGAGAACTGTTGTCTTACAAAAAAAAAAAATAAATAAATTATATATATATATATATATATATATATATATATATATATATATATATTAGGGCTGTCAATTGATAAAAAAATTAACTAATTAATCACCCCTTTTTTAATCATGATTAATCACGAATAAAAAAAAAATCCAAAATGCAGGCATTGCCAATATGGAAATTGGAAAAAAAATAATAATAAAGTATTAATACAAACAATTGTATTCATTGTAAAGTTGTATTGCGAGTTGAGAACATTAATTATAAAGTCGAAACAATTAGCTTAGTCCTCCTTAACATTTAGCCAGTTGCTAAGACATTATCGGGGACAACATACACACACAGAGAGAGAGATCATAAATATGATATATTGAATAATATGATACCCTGTATTATTTATGTTTTATTTTATTAAAAAATATATTATTATTATTATTAGGGCTGTCAAATGATTACAGTTTTTTATCAGATTAATCTGAATTTTCAGTGGATTAATCACTATTTGCAACTACACCTGAATCCTAACAATTTTTTTTCTGAAATGCATACCAAAAGATAAAAAAATAGGACACAGATATAGAATTTTCATATTTTGTCTGTTTATTAACACAGCCAAATAATGGTGGTTTAAATCAAGCTGAAACATAC
Source organism: Danio tinwini (assembly GCA_903798205.1). Taxonomy (NCBI): domain Eukaryota; kingdom Metazoa; phylum Chordata; class Actinopteri; order Cypriniformes; family Danionidae; genus Danio; species Danio tinwini. Next base: position 4,149,279 of record CAIGQZ010032675.1, read on the forward strand.
TACACACCATAATATATGTCTTTGCAATGTCCCACCGCTTCCTCTTTGGCATTCCTCTTAACCAGGATGTACAAATTTTCAGTTTTCAATTGAACAGAAAGCAATAAATGTAGTCAAATCATAACAGTGGCCTACCACATTTTTATCATGCACAATTTAAGTAATGTGTTGCGTTTTTGTGTGGGAAAAAATATTTTCAATAAAACTTTTAAATCAAACCAAAAGAACAATCCTTTACCTTTATCTCTATTCTTTAATTCAGTTGCTCAAGCAAGCCTAACTACTATAACATGTTGCACTAAAACTGGTCTTTTTGTTTGCACATCACCTTTCAAATCTACTGAGCTTTATCATTTTTCAGCCAGTTGCTGAGGCAAACTAACTTGTTCACATTTTCCGAAAGTAAAGCTGACCTTTTCTTGTTCACAATGTGACCTGCAACTGAGAAAAGTCGTTCACAGGGAACAGTGGTTGCAGGAGTGGCTAGATATTTGTGAGCTAGTGAGGCCAGCTTCTCATGGGCTCCTGAATGAGATGCCCACCACCTCAAGGGGCAGTCCTCCAATTTAATGGTGGGCTCTGCTCTGTACCTGTGTATGACAGGTTGGACCTCTTCATCTTCTGAATCTGAATCTGAGCCCATTTGCAGAAGGCTGATTTTCTTCCTGGGTGGTCCATCATCATGTGCCTGTGAAGACTTTCTGGGTGATTGTTGTTGCAGCATCCCTTCAAGTGTGGTCCACACCTCTTCCCTGTCTGTCTTGGGCAGGCATTTTAAGTCTTTGAAACGAGGATCCAATACTGTAGCAATCTTGAGCTGTTCTTGACGGGATGCTAGATCTTCCTTGAACTTGGTCTTGAATCTCACCACATATGCTGGGTCCTCATCACAGGCTCCCATCTTGAAATTCAAGTGGCAGAGAGAAGGTAGTACCACAGAACAGGAGACATAGGCCTCCCCACCCAGGAGCTCAGTTATATACCTGTGTGTCACTCTCTCTCTCTCACACACACACACACACACACACACACACACACACACACACACACACACACACACACACACACACACACACACACACACACAGAGAGAGAGAGAAAGAGAGAGTAATATTAGAACAGAGGTTAGCAACATATACATATTATTTATTATTATTATTATTATCATCATCATTTTTTTTTTCATGTTATTGATATTTAACTTGGTTTAATTTATTTTAGAAAATGATTGATTATTTTAGAAAATGATTGATCCAGATTGTCCAGGGCTGCGATGACAGCCTCTTTATTGCTGCTCAAGCGCTTGACCATTTCCAGCGTCGAATTCCAACGTGTTGGAACATCCTGAATCAATGGCTCTTGCTTCTTTCCCAGGCTGACTTGTAGTGCTTGAAGCTCCGCAGCATTTGCTGGGCTGTGCTTAAAATGACCGACAACTTTGCGAGCCTTGACCAAAGCATTCACAAAGCCGCTGTCAGCAAGACTCACTGTAACACTTCTCTGCAGCATGTGAGCGACACAGTTCATGTGTTTATAGCGTGTAAGTCGAATTGCGGCAACCATGTTGCGTGCACTGTCAGTCCCGATGGTTGTCGTTTTGCCCTCGATATCCCACTTACGTGCAACAGACAGGAACTGTTCTTTACAAGCCTCCGCAAAATGACGCTCCTCAGTTTTTAATATAGTCAGCGCAAAAGACTTCAGTTCCCACGCGTCACTGATGAAATGTGCAGTTACTCCGAGGTAATTGTTGTTACTCACTGATGTCCAATGGTCTCCTGTCAGGGCGATATAATTTACTTGAGCCAAGACCTTTTTCCTTTTTTCTTTTTCGCTTTCATAGAGCTCGTGGATTTTCGTCATAACTTTCGCTCTTGACGGTGGCTTATATGATGAGTCTTGAGACGCCACTTGCAAAACATCCATGAAACCTGAGTCTTCTACAATGCTAATGGGTCTACAATCCTTAGCAATCCATTTTGCTATTGTGTTGGTCAAATTATCTGAGGTTGATTTTGGTAATGGCCTGCGAAATTCCAGCGTGGTCTGGTGCAAATCACTTGCTGAACTTGACGACCCAGCAAACGCATGTTTGGCGTTGACATGGTACTTCAAGCTTGAACAGCTCCGGTGAAATTGAAACTCCTTGTTACAAATCTTGCAAAAAACCTTGCACTTGTTAACTGTACCATCAGCATTCTTTTTATATTTAAATCCGTCCATAGGCCCATCTTGCTTACCTTGCTCCATCTTGCCTCTAGCTCCCCAAATAATTTGTTACACTGCGCATGCGTGAAATGCGTTAAAAAAATGACGTAATTAACGACAAAAAAATAATTAACGTCGTTAACGCGTTATTTTTGACAGCTCTAATATATATATATATATATATATATATATATATATATATATATATAAAATCTTACACACAGAACAGAAAATTAACAGATTAACAGATAAGAAATTACAGAAAATTTTGGCGGTTTTAAAACCTTGACTTTCCAAACCGCGGTATACCTTGATAACGGTTATCGTCCCATGCCTAATCTGGATGCAGACTTGCATATGCAATGTGAGACTGCAAATATCAAGAGATGCAATATCAGACACAGTGCATTCAATGGAGCTAGTGACGTAATTGTGAGGGGTAGGATTAGCAGTGGGGCATTGTATGCAGCTCAGCTTGCATCTGCACCGAGTTTTCACCTCATGCGTATAAGTGCACTTTTTTTACCAAGTTTGTGGACGCCATTATAACGGCACAGATCACTCTGCTTATTCATGCCAGAGTCCAGCGGAAAAATTATTGACAGTTGGTAATTTGTGTGTAGCTTATCTTTATTTATTTTTTGATTTGGTTTTGGGTAAAACAAAGACCATGCTGGTCAGATAGTTGAAACGGTAGGCTACAAGTAATTAATTTATGAATTAATTAAATATTTATATATAATTAATTCACTGCCGCCTACGACGACGATGCCATAGTCCATCGCGATGTTTCACAGTAGACATCGTACAATGCCAAATTGGTTGACACCGCCCAACCCTACTATGCATCCAAACGAAGGCTGCCCTGGAGCATATGCGCGGACTTGAGGCAGAAGTATAAATCAGCCTTTACCCCTACCCCTGAGATAATTGAGCCCAGGGCTCCTGCCTGGTAAATAAGCATGCAAAGGGGTACGAGATCAGGTAGTTTTGAAAGCCTGGAAAATATAGGAAAAGGGGGAGATGGGCTGGATGGGGGGATTCTTCAATAAACGAAGATAAGGGAGTAATGCTACACAGGTTATTTATAGTGATTCTGAAATAATCAGATTGGCTTACTGATGATGACAGATAAGAGACTAGCCGTGATCAATCATATCACATGCTCCTCTCAAAATTTGTGATTTTCTAATTAGAAATTAGAAATTTGTGAAACTTCACTTACTTTTCTGTTTGGTGTGAACCCGGCATAAAAGTGTCATTGTCTTCACTTGGTGGTTCAGCTTGCCCTTAACATGCATCACAGTGCATTTTCATGTGGATAGAGATTTTCTAAAGAAAAAATGAAAGCGGGGAAAACTATGTATGTGTGGGCAGAGTTTTAAATTGAGATATTTTTGCAGTATAGTAATCACAGACATTGTCACAATTGGTTTAAGTGTTACCTTTTATTTATTCATTCAGAAATTGCCAAATTCTGTAACAATCTGCATTGTTCTGTAAAATCTGTTGTGTTGAAAACCAACATTGCAATCATAGGGCTCTAAAATAACAAATCTGTCCAGCAAGCAAAATTACTCACTTAATAGCACACCTCAAGCAGACGCTTGATCTGAGGCATCAATTATGTCTATGGCACAAATGGTGCAGAACGAGTCACATGCCAAAGCACTTAGTATACGGGCTCTGATATTATGTAATCATGTCTCGCTGTGAATGTCTTTTTGGTGTTTGATTGATGGCAATTGTTCAAATTCTGTATCTGTTTGTAGTCTTAATATGTTTTGCTGTCATAACATGGCAATTTAGAGCATTATATTTCACTGTCAGAACAGAAAGCACATTTTTATAAAGAAACCCGATTAGGACAAAGCTGTTATTCCGGCATATCTGCATATAAATGTGTGTTTCTCTGTGTGATAAAGCTCTACATGCTGAATATACGACATTCAGTAAGTCATGGATGCACAGTGCTGCATACTTAACAGGCAGTTTACCTCATGAAGGATTATTTCAGAGGGGAGGCCAATGTCACTCCTATGTCATCCACCATAAAATCAGCCACGCATGCTGTCTTAAGTAGCTGATGAACAGCTTTGTGTGCCGGTCTGGATGATGTCTGTCAGAGTGTAATCATGGAGAGAAGTGTGACCATGGAGTCGAAATTAAAGAAGAGGATGGATGGCATCAAGGAGAAGAGTGAAGAGGTGAAATCAAGATGTTGTGAAGTGAACATGCTGATGGAAAGGTGAGCCGTTGCTGTTGCTAAGGATTAATGCAACCCAGGTTCATTCTGAAAACATACCGCTTTGTTCCTGTAGAGTGCCAAATACATCCTGGGAGGTATGTTTTTTGGCAGTTTTGGTTTTCACGAATACACCAGAGGCCGCTGTGTACTCTTTTTGAGATCTCAAATTTCTCTCGCAAGCACCATTTGCACCTGCTTTTCTTATGCAAATCCACCAGAGGCCACTGTCGATTAAGTGACTGACCGATCGACCCACCCACCCTCCTCCTTCGCTAAACCCAACCAATAAGCTTATTTCACACGGTTGCCATTTTAAAACATGAAAGCGAGGCTGCGGTGGGAAGAATCCCGGAAGTATAGGATCAGCACCGCAACAACATGCTGTGTACTACAAACCGCCAGCGTTTGCCGCGTTTTCAAAATGCAAAAATGGTGTAAACATCACCTTAATATCATTCAGTTAAGTTTAATTTAAACAGTTAAACTCATATTAGGCATCAAACTACATCACAATCTCTTTAAGAGTAATACTCTTAAGTGTCCTCCTAGACTTCAGTTCTTGGCAGCAGGTAAACAACGTGAGGACGCTTTCCTGCTTCACCCTATGTAACCCAGTGAGCGATAAAACACTGCAGTCCTTGGTAGCACACCCTTGTGTTGTCTTTAACAGTGTTGTCACGGTACTGAAGTTTTAAAAACGTCCATTTCCCGCTAACATTTAAGCACCGCTGAGCGCATTCTTAAACAGCTGATTTGCTGTAGTATTTACCATAGCTCAACAAAAATGACTGGGATTGGCCGTGAAAGTCATCAGTTCACAGCTCTTCATAGATTGCAAACACAGATACACGGACACTGGAGTGTTTTAAATCCGCAAAGATCAGTCGATTCGCAAGCGGATCGCTCGTCTGTGTTGCACTCTAAATATCAGTGAAGTGCGGTGAACTGATGACCTTCACGATCAATCACAGTCATTTCTGTTAAGCACGTGAACACAATGGCAAATCAGTGGTGTTTAAGATGCCATCTACAGTGCCTTAAATGTTAGCGTGAAATAGACATTTTTTTAAATTTCAGTACTGAAATTTTTAATCTTGGCAAGTCTAATATAGTGAAAGATTCAGTTAATTAACTTGAGTTTGATAAATGGCATCTAAAACGTGTGTTTGGGAAAGAAAACCTTAGCTAACTAGTGCTGTTTCCCTTAACTTAGCTGAAAATGAGGTCCGATATCCCTTTTTATTTTCACTATTCATTCAGAACAGACCTTCGGGTCACTTGGAAGATGGTGAAAGTATAAATTTGTGTCACTTTCTTTTCGCCGATAAGATATACAGCCAGGTACACAACATTCCTGTGTCACTCAAGCGATACTTCCAGGTTTCTTCCCACCGCAGCCTCGATTTCGCTGTTTAATATGACGGCCACGTGAAATCAGTCTATAGTGTTTTCAAAAGCCCCAACTGACCTGCTCACCCACTCCCTAAACCCAACCGACAGTTTCAAAAAGCAATCCAAAAAAAGAAAAGCCTTCATCTGATTTTCACCACATTTTCAGATTTTACCACATTCTCACCCTGTCATTTACTTGTTTATTTTATTTTTTGGGTTCGCCGACGTACAGGACATGGTGAGTTAACTATACAAACTGGTAACAGCGGAAAAGCTGTCCACACGGAGGTAAGCGGTCAGCTGGTAAGCGCGAAAAGGAATGCCGTCATACCGCCCTGTAGCGTTTGTTTTAAAGACTAAATGCTGCCATACATACTTCTGGCTACATAATTCGCAACCTCCAGAAACATATATAGGGCTACGTTTTCAGAATGAGCCTGTGTTGGATTAATGTGTTGCTATGTGGTTGCTAGGGTGGTTTGGTTAAACCAAGTCAGTAGCCTGTATTTTGGTTGATTGCTTGGGCCCTTTTTTATCATCCATCAAGCCTGATTGCTGAGTAAAGTAATTTCCATGTTCATTCTTGCCTTGGCAAACTAAAATACTGAGAATTTTCAAAAGGAAAAAGTGAGATGAAGTACAATAGCTATGTTTTCATCCGCTATGTTTGTGCACATTTTAGAACATCACATAAAAACTGCTTAATAGAAATGCCAAGTTAATGGAAATGCCAAATGTGAAAGAGTTTGATGAACATCATCTGATAAGAAAAAATGTGCATAAAATACTGTGGAAACAAGTAAATTCCAGCATTTGCATCAAAAAAGTCATGTGATTTAGGTTTAACAGATCATGTGATGACAAAAATGGGCATGATTGGATGTCATTAATGGAGAAACCAGCAGATTGACCACATTGCACAACATCTGAAATGTTGTTTTGGTCATTCTGAAATTCCTCAGCCAAAGTCCATCATCAAAGTGGTACAGTATTATTATTATTTTTATATTGTTATTATTACCTCCAGAACTGTCTTGAGCATCTGCACTCCCAAAGAATCTCCAAAATCCACTACACTTTCATTTATGTTTTGTCTTTATCCTCTGAGACTCAAGTAGTTTAAAGGTCCCATTAAGTACTTTTGAAATTTGCATTTTCATTCGATGTTTGACGTAATCTCAACTGAAACATGACGAGAGGATGGGACAGTGTAGCTCCTCCCCTTTTTGAAAAACAGTTAATAGCATTTTGTTTTATCACCACTTTGCCAGTGAGAGTGGTTGAGCTCAAGCAAATGAAAAGCAAATGTGAAGCGTCTTAATACTAGAGAGCATTTGATCGGTTATGATTTGATGAGAAACTGTAGTATGAGGTAACGTGAATAAAACCGTTGATCTATTTATGCCAGGGGTGTGCAAACTTGGGCCTGGAGGGCCAGTGTCCTGAAATGTTTAGTTCCAACCCCAATCAGACACACTGATACAGGCTAGCTAAGGTGTGTTGAGGCAATTTGGAGCCACAGCCATATCACCCTGCAGCCCAAGACTGGTTACTAATTGAAGCTAAGCAGGGCTGAGCCTGGTCAATACCTAGATGGGAGACCACATAGGAAAACTAGGTTGCTATTGGAAGTGGTGTTAGTGAGGCCAGCAGGGGGCACTCAATCTGTGGAGTTGTGAGTCCTAATGCCCCAGTAAAGTAAAGGGGTCACTATACTGTCAGTGGGCGCTGTCTTTCAGATGAGACGTTAAACCAAGAGTCCTGACTCTCTGTGGTCATTAAACATCCTGGTGTAACCCTGGTTTCATGGCAAAATTCCCTCTATCAGCCCTTACCCATTCTGGCCATCTCAGTCATCCCCATCCACCGAATTAGCTGTATCACTATCTCTCCCCTCCAATAGCTATTGTGTGGTGAGTGCACTGGCGCCGTGGTCCTGTGGTTGCCGTTGCATAATCTGCCGCCCCACCACCGCCCACCCCACATGATTGTGAAGCGTTTTGGGTGTAGGGCCATAGACAATAAATGTGCTATATAAATACACATTACATACTTGCATACTAAAATCTTTTGGTTTTGGACATACAGAAAGCAACTCGCGTCAATCTGCTGCAAAAATATTATAAACGCTCAGAATAAATAGCGTTGTCTGCAGAAGCTGTTTTTGGAGGAGACAAGCAGACATTAGCACTGTGCTTGCCCTGGCTCAGTCACCCTTGTCAGCAAGGTACAGTACAAGATACACAGACGTACATACACACACAAACGAATGAACGTTATGAAAACAATAGTTTGTTTTACAGTAGGCGGTTCACTTGCGTTATTTAGTACAATTGCATTCATACCAGAAGTCAACCGGACCTAAGTTTGTGTAAACCGTACCCCAGACCACTTCTTTCAGGTGGACTGTGGACACATTCACACTAGCTAAACATACCATACTCTTGACGTCAAACGAGTCAAATCAAAATCAAATCAAATCACTTTTCTTGTCACATTGTTTCCTTCAGTTGGCTGGTGCGTGACCGAATGCTGCGGAACCGTCTGCCTGAGGGTAGCAGAGAGAAAAGTCTATGGCTTGGGTGGCTGGAGTCGCTGATGATTCTCTTGGCTTTCCTCATGCACCTCCTGGTGTAGATGTCCTGGAGGGAGGGAAGCTCACCTCCTACTACACGTCCAGCAGTTCGCACAATCCTATGTAGTCCTATGTAGTCCGGGTGCGGAACAAAAGTGTTAGTGTGAAAGCACCCTAATATGCAAGAAAGAAGACCCACATCAGCTTCTACCATTTAGATAAATATATTTTTTTATTATTTTGATGTTTGCCGCCTGTTTATCAGGAAGTGATGCTTTTGTTCTCTTTGAATAGATGCGCTGCTTTATTTGCACATTGGATATTTTTTATGCGTTTTTTTTTTTTTTTTTTTTGCACAAGTTTTAATTTGCATCTTAGGATAAAAAGATAGCTAATGAGAACCATGTACAGTATCTAAACTCAAAAAATGACTTCAAACTACTTTTTTAAATTAAGTTGAAACAACACAATTCTTAAGGTTTTTTTGACACTTAATTGTTTTAGGTTCAATCCACTCACATTTGTAAAAACAATTCAGTTAACTTAATCGAATTGTGTTGTGACCACATGAAGGAAGTGTGTAGAACCCAGCATTTTTTACAGTTTACTACACTGCTGGGTTCAACACAATCGATTTTTGTTGGAACAGCATGAAGGAATTAAATTAACTTATTTATTTATTTATTTTTACAAATTAAAGTAGATTGAACGTAAGATTAAGTTGTTGCAAAAACCCTCAATAATTGTAATGTTTCAGCTCATTTTAAATAAGTAGTTTGAACAAACAGGAAACATCATTTTTGGAGTGTATTGTTATTCCCACATCCACTGGTCTTGTCAAAACAAGTGCATTTACACAGATAGAGGCCAGCAATGGCATTATAATTAAAGTGGGTCAGCATAAATTATCATCCTCTGCTTTGTTTGATTGTGGCTATTTATTGCGTGCATGTAAATCACTCGCCATACATTATCAAAAGAAGGTATAACATGGGAATCGCACATAAATGCTGAATACAGCCCATGTCTATTCATCTATGGAGAGTAGTGTTTAGACACCTCAGAGAATGTGGGTTTCCGAGTCACAGTAATTACTCATTGTCAGCTCTCTGCCAGGTGATTAGCACGGAGAGACAATAGGCCTGCTTTTCAGTTTATCCCCAGAGGAAGCCTATTGTTCCTCAGGAGGGACAGTGTACCCTGAATGGCAGTGATAAATAGTAATGCGCTGACATTATCATCATCTAGATCTTCTGAAAAGTTGCGTGTGCTGCTGTCTTTCAAGAAAATGTCACCTAGCTAGGTATATTTTTACTGCGTTGCTTCAGAATCTGCTTCCTCTCAAGTATTGGCTTTCTTTTAAACGTTGGTACTCGTCCTGGACCACAAGGGTGTGTTCACATTTGTAGTTAAGTTTGTTTGGTTTGTGTGGTCCAATAAAATTAAACATTAAGTTGCCAGTTATAGAAGTATGTTTTTGTTTATATGCTGTTCACACCAGGCATGGAACACGTGAATAAATCATGCTATTCGCAAGTAATAGACACTTAAATATTTTGAGTTTACTCTCTTCATTCGCACGTCAAATTCACTTCACAATCGACGCGTCATGGGCAGGGCTTCTCTCTGTCTGGTGACTCTAGCTTCGTTGCTAAATGGCTAACAATGATTTTATTGAGAGAGGAGCTGTGTTTATGTGCTTTAGGAAGGCTGAAAAACAGCGTAGATTTGTTCAGTCCACTAGATCGGTTCAGAGGTGCACCAGCTCTGTGAGTTCAACTCCTTCAGAAACTACTAGGATGATGGAGGCTTTCAGCTGTACGTCCGACTGAGCCAAGCCCAGTTTGATGAACTGTTGTCCGGTGTCTGCAAGAGGATTTCCCCTAGGGTCACAAACAACAGGCAGTGCGTCATAATCATGCCCCCACTAGAGCAAGCTCTTGATTGGTTAACTTGGAGCAAATGTCTGCAGAAGTTCAGATTTTCTAACTCAAGCGATTTATGTGAAACACATAATATGCGCGTTAAGTGTCTCAAACATGCGAAACACTCAACTCGCACCGCTTCATTCACTCCGCCTCATTCGCACATATCGCGCCGCAGGATGTCTATTCGCGTCTTTGCATTGACTTACCATGTAAATCACTTGCACTTGACACTTCTGGTGTGAACGCAGCATTAAAACACATATGTTTTGTTACTTTTATGACTAGTGTTCACTAGGAGTGTGAACCTACACTGGTTTCATGGTTCACTTACAATTATTTTTGGTTTAATTTGATATTTTGATTCATTGACGATGCTTTTCATACACAATTTTACTTCACAACACAAGAATACATTTTTGTCCTTTAATACAAGCAGTCAGATATATGAACTTTTTACCTGCTTTACATGAAGATTTTTACCTGCTTTTATCGCTTTTTAAATGCATCAATCAAAACTAAAGTACAGGCACAGAAGACAACAGGAGCATTTAAAGCAAATACACAAAGTAAATAATAATCCACTTTGCTTTTTGGGCACTTTTGAGCCAGTTCCTAAACACCTGTGATTTGCCATTGTGTTCAAACACTCAACAGAAATGACTTTGATCGGCTCTAATTTTCAGCGATGTTTACCGAGCAGTGACACGGACACTGAAAACCGGCTTATCTATCACAGCTGATCCATCGCTGGCTTTTAATGTAGTGCTCATAAACGAATCCTCTAAAAGAAACAATGGAGAAAAAATGATTGGCAGACACTTGTGTAAAAAAGCTACCGCTAATGCCGAGTTCAGACTGCATGATTTTAGCCCTGATTTTGACTCGCCGACCGGTTTTAAGGAAATCGCAGACAAATGCCGGAAATCACAGGCAAATCAGTGCTTGTTCACGCGAGTAACAATCACAGTGTGAACTATCAAAGACGTGATCTAAGAGAATCGCAGATGAGTCGTCGACACCCATGAGATATTTGGCATGCTTAATATCTGGACCTGTCGGCGATTCAAATCATGTCGTGTGAAATGTTTAAATAACATTGGCTATTACCTACAGCCAATGAGAGAACAGCATCCACTAGTATGGGTATCTGCAGGCCAGCAGGAGGTTAGGGGAGAAGTTAAAAGGGCTTCCTTTTGGTCTATTTGGACCCAAGAAATGAAAGGAAAAACTAGTTTAAATTTGGCAGGAACATCCGTGTCTGTTCAACGTGTCATCTGAGCAATATCACAACCGGGTCGAAAAAGAAAAAAGTTGAGGAAAAATAGCTAATTCCCTTCAAAACCCAGGTGAGCAAAATAAGTTTTCTACCCCGCTAAAGGCTTCTTTCTCATTATGTATTTAATAACAAAAGATATGCTATGACCTGGCGTTTTTTTCCATGTCACTTCTCGTGTGTTTGGTTGTGAGATGTTATTTGCGGATCGAGACAAAGTTGTCTGCGGTTCTTACAATTCTAAAGCAGTGTGAAACCCCCTGTCGCTGATCAATCTTGCAATGTAAGCAAAGCAGGGACGAAACGCTACCCAAGATAGTCATGCAGTGTGAAAACATCTGTGATGCGACTATGAAAGTAGCACATATGAGATAAATGACGTCAGTATGAATATGAGATTTTCGACTCATGAAATCAGCATTTTGAAAATGCTGAAGACCCTTTTTTAGTTTGAAAACATTAGTGCTCAATTTCACAGCTCATTGAATTTCTGAAATATTATAGAATTTTAAATGGTCTTCTAGACATTGAAAGTCATGGAGTTTTTAATATATTTCTGCCCAAGTCATGGAATATCAAGAATTTTTGTTTGTCACGTAAAATTTTGGTATCCATTTATCAAAAGGTATTTATTCTGTATCATGTTTTTTTTTTTTTTTTGTAATGTCTCATGCCTATTGTTATGGTTAGGCTGTTTTTTTAGCTCTATTTTATTTCCTTTGTGCTCATCAATTTGCAATAATTTAGGTCAAACACAGTCAAATACTGTTCCTGGTAATAGAGTGAAGGAACTATGACGTCAATTTGTATGCAAAAACCCAAAAGCGAGTTAGCATTTTAGCAGTTCCGGTTCCCTTGTCCCAAAGTCAATGGGTTTTTTGCCTCAAGTTTTGAATCTGAACGATTAAATGTAAAGAAAGTCTTAATCTCTGAATTATTCATATTAATTACTCTTGCAAGCCAAACAAAATGTTAGTTTCAAGAGATGATTAATGTGTGTAATATAAGCAGGCTATGGTGTACTAATATGTAGATTTTGAGACAAAACTATGAAGGTTACATGTTTTTCATGTGTAACGCATTGTGGTTGTACTGATGAAAATGCATTTGGGTCTGATCTTTAAATTTTTTATTCTTACCTTTATGTTTACCTTTTTTACTTAAAAAAAAGGATTACAAGTTATTGTTAAGTTAAACCATCCAGTGTTTGTTCCAATTGTGTAAATGTGCCAGTTAACAGAATCTCTCATTTAAAATGTAAATGGAGGTTTGCATTTTGCGTGGGTAAGTGCAATCTGATCTTCCAATAACACTAGGCACATGTTGGATTGAAGATCTAAATCCATTTGGCGCAAGATATCCTGATACAAAATCTTTAACATGTCATGCTGTAGTGGTGTAAGAATTAGTTTTTATTATGTGGTAGTTGGACACCTCATGAATTATGTAATTCATGTACAAATATGAGTTAGTGACAACCAAACACAATGAGGGACAATCTGATTGTGTTGCAGCATGAAAATGCTTTACATCATCAATACATCAATACAATTTTGCTTTAAAATTGATTAATAAACATGATCTGTATCATAAAAAATCAGATTGCAATCCTTTGTTTCCTCAGAAAGCCCAGTCAATTTAATTTTAACAGAATTGAATTTTACTTATCTTTTTTACTTTCATTGACAAACATTGCTGATTATACCTCCATATGTCCCCTAGGTGGCAATGTAGTCTTCTTGGTGATTAATATAGTACACACTTTCTTTTTTTCCCTCACACACAGGCACTTTCTCCCACCATTTTAATGGTTTGGCAGGGAAAATGTGAGAATTGCAGCTAATCTGTGTTTATTCCCAGGAGACAATCACGTTGTGTGCCTGTTCATTATTGACAGTGCCTCAACATGCAGACATTTGAGTCCAACTCAATTACACTAGATAGTCATTTAGAGACACCATTATTGTACACAACAGCATACAAATGCACATGACTGAGGGTACAAACCAATAGTGACAAAAAAATAAAACCAACAGTGTGTTTATTTTTTCTGCCTATACATTGTTGGCAATTAATTTTCAGCTGCTTGCTTGCAGTGTGTAAATGATTGCATCGCTGTTTCTTTAAAAGGCAGGACTGTGCGGCTACACCTCCACTCCCTCTCTCATTCTGTAGATGATGTCACTGTGGCTTCCCTTAGACCTTGGACAAATGATGTGGGTCTCTGTTTGGCGTTCCTCCTCTTTCCCTCTCTCTCTCTCTCTCTCTCTCTCTCTCTCTCTCTCTCTCTCTCTCTCTCCCCTCTCTCTCTCTCTCTCTCTCCCTCTGTGTCTCCATCTCGTACTCCACTGCTCTCTTCATCAACAGAGGGACAGCAGCTGAGGAAACTTGATAGCACTCCATCCCCTTCTCTTTCTTTTTTCCTACTCTCTTTCCTTCTCTCTATCCCTTCTTCATTCACCAGCAGCGATGTAGTCCTCTCTCAAACTTTAAGAGCTGTTGCAATTAAGTCTTGATTGACATCCAACACTTTTGGATCTCTATGGATACATTTCTTGATTCTTTTTGAAATCTTTCCAGAGTCGGCTCTCTCCATTCTTCTTGTGTTTACCTTGTCGGTGTGCTTGGATCATGGCCATGAAGGAAACAATACTCCCTATCAGCGAGGTGTCGAGTCCGTACCCGGAGGTTGTGGAACTCAACGTCGGTGGCCAGGTGTACGTCACCAAGCGCTCCACCTTGGTCAGTGTACCTGACACCACCCTCCACACCATGTTCACGCGGTGCACCCCACACGAGCTGCCACGCGACAGCCGAGGACGATTCTTTATCGATCGGGATGGATTCTTGTTCCGATACGTGCTGGACTTCCTACGAGATCGCCAGCTTGTGCTACCCGAACACTTTCCCGAGCGGGAGCGTCTTCAGAGGGAAGCAGAGCATTTCCAGTTGGGAGAATTGCTGAGACTTCTGGGCCCACGTGTAGCCAAGCAAGGCTCTCTCAATGATGAAGGCTGCCAGAGTGATATTGAGGAAAGTTCACAGAGTAGTGAGTTGGTGACTCGAACTGGACACCATGCCACCAATTACGCAACTACTTCTTCGACGTTGGACAAGAGGTCTGGGTTCATTACTATTGGTTATCGGGGATCCTACACAATGGTGAGGGATAATCAAGCAGATGCAAAGTTTCGGCGCGTGGCACGGATCATGGTCTGTGGGCGCATCGCCCTAGCAAAGGAAGTGTTTGGAGACACTCTAAATGAAAGTCGGGATCCGGATCGTCCTCCGGAGAAATACACTTCCCGCTTCTACCTGAAGTTCACCTACCTGGAGCAAGCATTCGACAGGTTGAGCGAGGCTGGGTTTCAGATGGTGGCCTGCAATTCTACTGGAACGGCTGCATTTGTTAACCAGTACAGAGATGACAAGATCTGGAGCAGCTACACAGAATACATCTTCTTCAGTAAGTGACAGAGCAGCTCTCGCAAACCTGCCTGCGCTAGTGCACTCCACTCCTAATTTTCTTTTCGTGTATCTGAGTATTACCAACCTTGTACCCAAGGGATACAGGGGCATGTTTCACAACCCAGGCCTCAGAATTTGTCACTTTAAAAAAAGAAAGCATGCACTTTATTTTATGTGTGCATGCATGCATTCTTTTAAGCAATCATAGCTTGTGTGGTACAGGTCTTACCTGGGTACATTTTGCTTTCTAGTCACTGCGTGCAAATAAAATTAAAGAATAGTTGAATATAAATTTGACATTACACGGAATGTGTGTACAGTTTATTCATTATTAATGTATCAATTTATTTTTAATATTTAATAAAGGAATGTATTGCATGTTTCTCAAAAAGGAATGATTGCCTTAGAATAATTTCACACTTGCAGTCTTATGCATGTCATGGATCAGTTTCCAATATAAAAAAGCATTTATTATTTATTTTTATTTTTCAGTTATTTTAAAAGTCATTGTCAAAGGCTCTGTGAAAAGCTGACATTTTTGCACTTATTACTTGATAACAGCTAATGAGTTTTTCAAGTTTTTTGACTAGGAAAAGCAAAAAAAGAACACATAATGACCCCAGCTTGGAAAACTGATCTTTTTTTTTTCTTTCCTTGTCTTTCACTGTTCATTTGCAATGCTCTGTCGTTCTTTTGCAGTCTCCCTATTGCACTTTTTTTCTCTCTCTCTTTCAAACACCTAACTACCCACACATGCTCTTTCTCGCTCGTTCCTCTTCAATATGTAGTGACTTTGATGCTGTAATTCATAGCAGTAAATGTAAATGTGTGTCAAAACTGGGACAGCGAGTGCCTCGGGCCTGATGTTCTGAATAGAGTGGATAGTACACACCAGGCAATCCCACGCACCACTTGTGTCCAATCATAAAGGAGCTGCGCAGATCAAAGCTTCCTCATTAGCCAATGTAAATTAGAGTTGGATTAAACAATTGCTGATTAGTTCATTCTTATTGGCTGCCTCGTTCCTAAGTTGTACAGACAAGTGCTAATCCGCTGCAGACTCAAGATTGCGGTGACTCTGAGTTCAATTTTACCAGGGATCAACCAGAATACATTGCAGCGTGTGGTCTCTGAATAAGCTACGGTGATTGTAGTCAGGCCAAACCCCAAATTGGACTGATTGATTTGTAGAAGGTTAATAGTGTTTTTAAACTATCTTTCATTGAATTTGTACAGAACCTTGAAACTGCTTGAATATAACATTTTTGGCTATTATTACGATGATTTCAGCCTTAAGATTATTTTTAAGGCAATATGCTACAAAAAAACAATGAGAAAATGTATGTTTAGAAGATATATGTCCTTTAAATCCACATTTGTTTATGACTTCACACTTCACAAGTTGTATTACAAAAAGATCCAACCCAGGCTCATTCTGATTACGTACCCCTATATACAATTCTGGAGAGCACCACATACGTCCCAGGAGCTATCTTTTTTGCAGTTGTTTTTGTGGCCGCTGTGTACGCTTTTTGAGATCTCAAATTTCTCTCGTGAGTGCCATTTGTGCTTAAGCTTCTCACATAAATCCACAAGAGGCCTCTGTCGACCATCTGACTTATTCACCCTCCTCCTTCCCTAAACCCAACCAACAGTGTTTTCAAAAGCAATCCAGAAAAAGAAAAGCCCTAGCACCAGCCTGATTTTTACCACATTTTTTAACCCTGTTATTTATTTGTTTATTTTATTTTTTGGCTTTTGATTTTGCCTTGTTTCTGGAACCGTTTTTCACCAGACTCAAACCCTGTCATCATGGTCAACTCCGCTCTGCATCTCACGTCTTCCAACGTATAGGGCGAGCCGCTGGACAAACTGGTAACAGTGGAAAAGCTTTCCATATGATGGCAAGCAGTCAGCTAGTAAGCGTGAAAAGGAACGGCGTCATGCTGCATTTCGCTTTAAACATGAAATACAGTCAGCTACAGTTAAGCTAAGTTCCTCCGGCTACATAATTTGTGATCTCCAGAAATGTATATAGGCCTACGTTTTCAGAATGAGCTTATGTTGGAAAGATCCTAGCTTTAAAAGCTCATCCTATTTATTTGGTAACCACGCTAATTTCGGTTAGAACCACACCCTATAACAGAACAGCATTTCCTAAGTGCGTTATCTTAACTACAGATAGAAAGAGGTAGAAAAAACTATCCTAACTTTAGGACAGCTGTCCTAACCTTCAATTTATTCAAATAAATGGAAAAAGTGAATATAATTGTCCAACACGTCCAACAATGGCATTACAATTATTGATGATTGAAAATGAAGAACATCTGTATAGTTAAGATACTTGGATGCAGTGTTGCCAACTACATTTATTTACAATATTTAGCGACTTTTCAGACCCTCTTTGCTACAGATTTTCAAAAAAGCAACTAGCGACAAATGTAACGCCTTTTTCGGGTTACTGGAGTTTTTATAGACTCTCATCTGTCCATACTGTACTGTTCCTACTCTTCTTAACGAGTTGCGTGTGATGCCGTTGGCCCCTCCTCTGCCTCACAGCACTTACAGGCAGCACAGTCCTCGTACAGCAGTCTTTCCTACCGGCAGCCTAAGAGCAGATTAGCCCTTTTCGTACCTATGGCAAATGATTTAGCACCGCGAGTGTGAGGTATTTTCTCTGTACAGTCAAAGCGATCAGCTTCTCTTCTGTTTTAAATTTAACAATTTAATTTGATTGTTTCCTGTTCACAATCACAGATATTTTAGTGACAGTTTCGGAACTTGTCTGAGTTTATTACGTCTGAGAGATCGCTGCAAATTCACAACATATATATACTGATACACTATATTCAAACAGAAATAAATTTTGTTAAATTGACATGCATACATAAAGCATAATGCAAATATAAATACCCCTTTATTAACCATAGAGTAAAACACAAAAACGGTTGGATTTAATGACGTCAGTAATATGCAAATTGACGTATGATGTAATCTAGCAACATTTAGCGAATATATATATTTTTTCGGTCAAAGCTTAGCGCCTTTTCATTAACAATACTTGACCACTGTTTGGTTAACCCTAAAGATGCTACATTTTGATGACAAAACACTTAAAAGTAATTATTGACTGCGATGCAACAAAATATTACATTTAGCAACTGCAACCAGCAAGCCACCATGTCTTCCTTTTTTTTTTTTTTTTCATCAGTTTCGTTTGTCCATTTTGTTTAGGCTAACTCATTAGCAGCTTGCATATTGCTATTTGCTTGGTAACAGACCTGAAAGTGGATTATCAAACTTCATGATACAATTTAGGATTCCCTAACTAAAGATAATATACAATTTTTTGAGATAGGATAAGAACCTCAAATCAAGTCAAGATTTGTTTCCGGTAACCTAATTAGTGAAATGTTATCGTATCATAGCTTTAAGTTAGGACCTAAGGTAAGAAACTTTTAAAAATATGCCCCCAGATTCTTGTCTGACTTCCTGTTGTTGTACCCCCACACTAAATATAATTTTGCTTATTCACATAGTGGCTCAGTGGTTACACTGTCATCTCATAACAAGAACGTCGCTGGTTCAAGTCCCGGCTGGGCCAGTTGGGCTTTCTGTGTGTAGTTTGCATGTTCTCCCCTTGTTTGCATGGGTTTTCTCCGGGTGCTCTGGTTTCCCCTACAGTTCAAAGGCCTGTGCTCTAGGTGAATTGAATAAACCAAATTGTCCATAGTGTGTGTGTGTGTGTGTGTGTGTGTGTGTATGTATGGGTGTTTCCCACTACTGGGTTGCGACTGGAAGGGCATCCACTGTGAAAAACATATGCTGAAATAGTTGGCGGTTCATTCCGCTGTGGTGACCTGTGGTGGCCAAAAGAAAATGAATGAATGAATCATTGGAACAGTTTTCATTGGAATGAATAAAAATCTTGTATTTGTTGTATAGTCACACAGACACATACATACAGACTGCTTAGTCTAGAGACATGATAGCACAAAGAGGATCATATGCAGACCACAAAACTTATCTGCCCCATTTGATTTATACATGAATGCCATATTTTAAAGCACTATGGAGGAGATTAGAATGAGACATCCTTAGCACTATACTATTAATCTGTGTCTGTTATAAACTGTCTAATGTGACTTTTCCAAGCTCAATAGCTCTGGCCGAGCTGTGATAAAACAAAACACCATTGGCTGTTTTAAAAAAAGGGGAAGAGCTGCTTAATATGTCACATCCTGTTTTTTCATGTTTAATTTGAAATAGTCAACAATGAATAACGCTGTGTGTTTCAAGGCACTTCAGGGGATGTTTAAGTATGTTTTAGTGGGCATTGTGCACATGCACGTTTATACTGAGATAAGGCATAGCTGCATGGACAGGTGGAGAAGTGTGAAAACATGCTGATAAGAAAAAGAAAAACTGTCTAGGAGAAAGAAAAATCTCACTTTGGTAGACTTAAGCAAGGTAATGGAACTTCAAGAGCTAATCCTACCTCTGCATGTCGCAGATAATGAGGCTTCACGTGTGGGTGTGTGTGTGAGGCAGTGAGAATGAATGACTGTGTGTCTATATTTGTCTCTCACCGTGCGTCCTGTTAAGTTTTTAAAGGTACTTGTAATACTCTGAAGCTGACAGATGTTAATTATAACTATTTTAAGGCGATGTGTATAATTTTTGAAGTTCTTAAAGGGGTGGTCCACAGTGTATTTTTAAGGCTTGGTTGTGTTTATAAGATGCAAAGCAATGTGTGCTCAGGCTTCACTTGTAGAAAATCACTGTATTTTTTTTATCTTACTTTGATTATATACAGCTACTTAACATGAAAACAACTGTCATAGTTCCTAGTTCCTCTGAAAGGCCTGCCCTCAAGAAGCTCTGATTGGTCAGCTAACATAATGTGCAGTGATTTGCGAATCAGCTCCATGTGACCACATCATGCCCCTACAAGTGTGCTCATTTGTGCTGTGTAAACAGTAGCTGAATCAGACAGAAAATGAAGAGCACACAGCTGAACCTCACACCTGCTCTTCTAAAATAACATCCTTCACATATATTTGGGTTATAAGCATGTGTAAGTAATATGAAGCGTTCACATATCTTTTGCGAGTTCGTTATTTAAATGGTAGAATGCACGGAAAGTGGCTGCATAGAGAGACACTGCAGCACTGCTGAAGATTGTGGCTGTTTACAGCAGTTTGCCTGATAAATATGAATTTGTAGGTAAATTCTCAGCAGTGCCAAACAGCATTTCCCATTGTTTACATCCTTGTTTACGTCTTCGATACAACATATCATTAACACTAGAAACTGTGCATGTAATTGTTGAATTTTAACAAATAAAAATACTTACAGGTTGTGGCTCACAATCCACAGCTAGTTTTTAGCCGAATTCAGCCCTAAACTGGAAGAGATTCTAGAAGCTGTCCTTTGTCAAATGCTAGCCGATGGCCGATAGACATCACTATGCTGAGCCGGCATCGCAGATCCTCCGCCCCGCCCCCGTCGCAAACCCGCTTGTGAAAAATACACACTCAGGCCTCGTTTACACTAATACAGTTTAGTTTTAAAATTACATTTTAGAACGAAAATGATCCACGTCCACACTGGCGTTTCACCTAGCATTTCTGAACAGCCCTCTGTCCACTGAAAACGCACATCACGTGACCACACCCACGCACACAGACAGACACAGCCACACATACACAGCCACACACACACACTGTCATGCGCTCGTCTGAGCTCCAGAGAGCAGTGTACATCGGACAGTTTATCAAGGATGCACCGCTGAATCGCGTCTCACTATAGCTGTTAAACGTGATCTTTAATTAATCTTGTCTCTATCTACCGATTCTTCGTTTTTTTTAATCTATCAGGTAACATGTCACAGCATCAGTACACTGCTTCAATCTTTCGCTTTCACGCTTGTACTTAGTAATTTTAGCAAAATTCTCAGATACTTTTGGTTGTGCACCTTTTTTACCAACCAAGTTTGTCGACGCCATTATACCGACACAGATCACTCTGCTTATTCATGCCAGAGTCCTGCGGAAAAAGTGATTGACAGGTGGTAATTTGTGTGTAACTTATCTTTATTTATTTATTATTTTGGTTATGGGTAAAACAAAGACCATGCGGGACAAGTAGTTGAAACTGTAGGCTACAAATAATTAATTAATTATAAATTAATTAATTATTCATAAATAAATAATTCACCTCCACCTATGAAGACGATGTCATCGTCTATCGCAATGTTTTACATTAGACATCGTACGATGTCATATGGGTCGACATCGCCCAACCCTAAACTGTAAGTTTTTTCACTTTTGTGTATCGTGTCTTTTGGAATCCCAAATACAGAAACAGAAGAAGCTCTGTGGAAATAGCAGCTGTTGGATGGCATTTTAGCTTTCTCTGCTATAACATTACAGTGCCTCTAGCCACGCCCCTTCATTGCGCATGGTGAATGCACGTAACTTGAAGCGTTTGTGATCTCATTAGCCCAGGTGTATTTTTTTGTAGTACTCAATTTTTTCACTGTAGGCTTTGCTAAGCAACTTTGTAAAAGCCAGTGTCTCCCTTTGCATTGAATTTTGAGCGTATTACATTCAGAGATGTTGTTTATGTTCACACAGCTACATTACACATCAGCTAAAGTTTAAAATATGATATCGAAGTGGACCACCCCTTTAAATACTTCTGTGACAATACAAAAACTTCTGTACTGCCCCTTGTTGTTTACTTCCTTCATCCCTGCCTTTTCCATAATGAGTTCATCACCATTGGATGCGAGGACTAATTGAGATGGGGGGAAATTATATAAAAGAGTTTTTTTTTTTTGATGAAGAGAGATCTCTCCTCCAGAGTGGGAGTGGTGTTAGTCTCACCAAGTTGCAGGTGTGGCTCTGTCTGGGCGTTTGTCTCTGAGGAAGCTGAAGAAGAGATGCGGGTGATGGTCACATTAATATTGTCTGGTCTTCTATAGCCACCGTACAAATAACCTGGTAGTTGCCGACATACCAGTCCTTATGTTGTCGTGCTGCCAAAATACCGTTGTCGGTGTGTGAGGACAACTCTGTAAACGGCTGCCTGTCACTTCTCCTGTCCGTGCTGCCAAGTCACCTATTCCACTTTAAGACATAAACATCATTCTGAAGTCCCCATGCCGTTTCTTACTTTACTTTTTAATATTTTTCTTTGATAACACATTCAATGTTTTTTATTCATTAATTTTCCTTCAGTTAGTCTTTACTTCAGAGGTCGTCAAAGCGGAATGAACACAATTTGTCGACAAAAATGCCAACTGGCCAGCCCAGATTTGAACCAGTGACCTTCTTGCTGTGAGGCGACAGTGCTAACCACTGAGCCACCATGATACCAATGTTTTTTATTCATATTAAAAAATATTAGTTCTGGTCTTGCATCATTTATCATCATAAATATACTCATTAGTCCCTCCTCCATCTAATAACACCAGCTTGGACCCATCCAACTTGTGTTCAACTATTGGATTAATGGTTATCGCTGTGTTAGTCACTGCAATTGTG
Source organism: Danio tinwini (assembly GCA_903798205.1). Lineage (NCBI taxonomy): Eukaryota > Metazoa > Chordata > Actinopteri > Cypriniformes > Danionidae > Danio > Danio tinwini. The sequence goes on from CAIGQZ010032675.1 coordinate 4,171,921, forward strand.
AGTGTGAATCCATCAGTGAATTCATTTAACTCTGAATGGATTATATCCCATTATGCAGTAGTCACAAAAAAACCTGTCACTCAATAAACGAAGCTCAGTTAATTACATAATTACATCGCATTCACACTTTGTTTGTCAAATAGAACGGATCCGCAAGTATGCAGAACTCAGCTCTGTAAAAAAATTCTCGATGAGTGGGTTCTGGCTACCGTAAACCGCTTGTGTTTGGCTGCTCTGTGCTGCAAAAGCACATTATAAAGAGAAACCTTTGACGCTCTGTAGGGTGCAAACAATACGCTCTGGTGCGTTTGCCAAATCTTTTATACCAATATCCTATTATTACATTTGCTTTTTTTTGAGGGTGCTTTCACACTTGAGCGCTTCTGTAGAACCAGACCTGGCTGTAGGACACTGACCGGTAATTGATATAATTTGCCTTTGGCTTGATGCTGTCAAATGCTAATAATGTGTTGCCAGTGTTACGCAAACCCTGTTTAAATCCATCATCTCAGACTGCTTTAAAATCAGCACTATAAATGCTTTGAACATTGTAGAAAGACAGTGGAGATAATGGGCCTTATTTACTAATAATTGTGCTGTTTTTGTATTTATATGCACATTTGTAAAAAAAATATATATATATTGCACTTATTTTTTAGTTGAATCAAATTACTTTTCTAGTCATCTCAACTCATCAATCAAACTGACTAGAATATTAGTTTAATTTAGTTGAAACCTGATTAACATATTAAAATAATTTAAATTAGCATCAAAACATATTTGTTGTCTTGACATTTTGTCATTGATTTTGTTTACAGTGCACTGTAAAAAAATGCTATTAATCCTTATGTGTTGGGACAACATGAAGGAATTTGTTTAACTTATACATTTTGACAAATTTAAGTGGATTAAACATCCCAGCAGACACACAATGTCATAAGGTGTTAATATTAGGTAAAACCAACTTCATTTTGACATCAAATACTCATCAGGTATGGCAACCAAAATCCAACATCTGATAGACGTCATAGTGGGAACTGGTAACTACTGGTCCACACAGTGTCAAGCTGTAACATCATTAAACATTGATATTTGGTTATGTTTAGGCTGCATTGGAAAGTGACCAAAATCCAACGTCTGTCTGACATTGGAAACTGACGTCGGACTGATGTTAGCTTCTGAGGTCAGACTAATTTTCATTTCCACCCAAAACGCAATGTACAATATCAGTCTGACGTCACGTTGACATGCTAGGATACAACAATTAAGTTGTTGCAAAAAAAAAATCAAGAATTGTGTTGTTTCAGCTCATTTTAAATAAATAGTTTGAACAAACAGCAAATGTCATTTTTTTTAAATGTGTGTATGAAAACTTCTAATTCACAACATGCTCAGACACATAAGAGTGTTCTTACACTCATTCTTTTGTTAGTGAATTTGGGTTCTTCTAAATGGGAAGAGTCAGTAATTTGCATATTTATAATTGCAGAGAAAGACAATTTTGGCACTGAAATAAAAGACAAAGAAAACTAACTTTAACGATATTAAACAGTTTTCACAAGACTGTTATGATGCGTTTAACAGCCATAATGTTAAATATTATTATTAACATTTTGATTCTTTTAAATAATATATGTAAATTTAAATGTATTTACATATTATATAATCTTTGCATCAAATTACAAAAAACAAATTAGGTGAGGTGTTTCTGACACAGCCTTTATGGGGCAGGACAGTAAATTTGACATTGTTCTCTCTTCTGGCTGCCGTTATCATTCTCACACAATTTGTTTCCTTTTTCTGAAAGTCTTGATAACACCATCATGGAGTTTTTCTTTAATTCTTTCAGCAAATAGAATTGTAAAAAAATTATTTGTTGTACTCTCCCATTCACTGCTCTCTAAGTTTACCAAACTATGACGACTTCTGCATTATTATTATTTATTTATTTTTTTTATTAAGTTGCAAAAAAACAATTAGGACGTTTTCGGGTGACAAAACATAGATGAAGAAATTAGTTAAAGGCATAAGATTTCAAATTGTGTAACATTTCTCTTACATAATATGTATTATACATTATTTAATCCAAAACAAAACTGATCAATCGTGCTGGACTTATTTTATGGTAGGGAAAACCTATATACCACTGATAATCAACTGGCGGCCAAATCCGGCCCGCTTAGCCATTCAATCTGGCCCCCGACTGCATTCCAAAATTGTGAGGATCAAAAAGAAAATAGTGGTCCACACTATTAAAGCAACTAAAAATAACAACAACTGAGTCTCTTGTCAGAATAACCACCATTTATGACTATAAGGCTACACTTTGAAATGAGGACAGACTCAGACAGACCATGTGGCATTAAGCATTTATTGTTTTAAACAGCGCAAGCGTAACTAATCGTAGCGTAAGTGAAGACCGGGTGGGGTGTAGGCGGAGTGCGTGCGACGTGTGTGTGATAAAGAGCAAGGAGGGATGCGGTGGAGAGATGTGCGCGATGTATTTGAGGAGCGGGAGGAAGACGCGCGATTTCCGGGAGATTATCATTCGTTTGCGGGCATCCGGGAGTCTCTATGCATTTGCGAGAGACTCACAGAACTTCCGGTAGACTTCGGATGTCTGCCTCAGGACTAAAAAAAAGAGGAAAAACAATCTGCCACACTTTAAAATAGCATGGTAAATAAATAACCTGGTACCAGAACAAAACACAAATAATGTTCGCACATCAAATGAAACGTTAAGTGGGCTTGAATTCAAATCACAATGCTGAAACGGGCTACTCACAGTGCTTAATCAATAGCTAAAGTTACATTTCCCCTTGTTGACTTAGCCTAATTGAGTTGAGGCAAAATATCTATCACTCCTAGTGGTTGACTGTGGTATAGGTGATGGGAGCCTGAATCAAATGCTTTCAGTTTTGTAATGACATTTAAAAAATATAAACATTAAGCAATGTTGAGCCAAAATGAGATTTTTATTTGATTTTCTCTTGGGTGTCCAGCCCCCGAGAACACTCTGACAAATATAGTTGATTAGCCCTGCTATATACACTCAAAAAACTGAAGTTTGCTGTTTGTTCAAACTACTTATTTAAAGGGTCACAAAACACATTTTTTGAGATGTTGACAGTCATATATACCTCCACATTGATAAAAGCACTATTAGGACACACATATTTCACTAAAAAGTGGAAATTGGTTGCTTTTGCGTTATTTTGAGCAAATTCGTTCTTCCGTCACGGCGATAAGATCATTGTGTAAATTCCAGTGTGGAGATTGGATGTCTGTAATGGCCGGTACAAAGTGACGTCATTGAGTTTTCAGCACATCTGTTCATTAATTCATGAGAAAGACTTTGTTCGAACCAATTAGCGTGCTCTATTGGGAATGAGATTCAACTTCATTAATATGCATGATATAGCTTTGAAGACTCCTTTTACCTGTTACAGTGTTCAGAGAGACGCCACGTTGTGTTACCAACCATAATTCAAACAAGTGGAGAAAGAATTGTTCAGAGACCTGGGTCGTCAGTGTTGCGTTTATAAATGTGCCGCAACCAAGGTTTTGTTTCCATTTTCCCGTGATGAGCAAAAATATGTTTGTAAGTAACATTTTTTGCATCAGAAAATGGTAAAATCTACATTTGGCACTTGTCTTCTTAAAAAAAAATATGCAGTTCCAGTTGGTGTTGATTGGCCTGTCTCTACAGATTTTGTAAGTGTGTGATCAGTGTTCTTTGTTTTTTCATTCAGATGGTAAAGATAGTTAGTATCGCCAGCAGTACTTTTTCTGTTTTTAAAGACCCATCTTAGTCAAAATGATTTAGTTACTAAGTTTACAGTAATATTACTACAATATTATAGACTGAAAATCCTCCACTTCCACACAGCTCTCAGATCTGTTGTAAATGCTGCTCTCAGAATCACTGTCTATCTCCCTTGCGTGTGTGTTTGTATTGCCACTGTGAAAATCAACACGTAATGAAACTCTCCTTTTCATGCAAACTTTTCCCTCTTTCGCCACTTCCATTTAAACAAATCTGGACTCACCCACTTTCCTGGCGATTTTCAAATTAGAGGTGTGAAAACACCCTGCTGAGATATAGGTTTCATGGCCCTTTAAAATGAGTTTTTAAGGAGATAACTTAATTGTTTCATGTTCAATCCACTTAAATTTGTAAAAACTACTAAGCTAACATAATTCCTTCATGTTGACCCAACACAAATCGACTGTTTGGAACCCAGCATTTTTTTTTACAGTGTTTTTATTTTCTATGGTGGCACGGTGGCTCAGTGGTTAGCACTGTTGTCTCACAGCAAGATGGTCACTGGTTCGAGTCCCGGCACAGATGGTATTTCTGTGTGGAGTTTGCACGTTCTCCTTGTGTTTGCATGGGTTTACCCCACAGTCCAAAGACATGCGCTATAGGTGAATTGGGTAAGCTAAATTGTCCGTAGTGTATGAGTGTGTGTTAATGAGTGTGTATGGGTGTTTTCCAATACTTGGTTGCGGCTGGAAGAGCATCCATTACATAAAACATATGCTAGAATACTTGGCGGTTCATTCCGCTGTGGCGACCTTTGAAATAGAGACTAAGCTGAAGGAAAATGAATGAACAATCTCTATTTTTCCTATAACTTGCATTTTTTTTCTTTCAAATTTAAAAAAAAAAGTAGTTCTGTTTAATTTTTATCCTGTATTTCCTTATTATAGTGATGGAGTCTACTTTTTCACTCTGCCAGTCACCCCCCGTCACACCCTTGTCAGTTTATATGGCGAACAATTTGCCTTTGTGATTACAAAGGCAGAAGCAATGGAGAGCCAGAAGAAAGAAGGCGAGAAGTAATAAGTGAGAGAGAATGAGTGGCGCAGTGTGTGTGTGTGTGTGTGTGTGTGTGTGTGTGTGTGTGTGTGTAAGGGGGAGTGAAACGGTCACCGGCGGTCCCGTCTGTTGCGGGGCTGTCGTTCAGGCTTAGCGTGATGTGTGTCCGCCCCGCAGGAGCATCAGTGCGGGCTGCTTATCTCTGTCAGGATGCTAATCACAGCTCTGGGACTCGGAGGAAAAATGTGGACATGCCGCAATGTGCCACAGGGGCTTATTGTACAATAGTTGATAGTTAACAAAAGCAGACTCCCCCCAGCAATTAAACAATAGCTATAACTTTCAGTAATTAGTGATGTTTACTAAGATAACATCACTGTTACTGTTGCTCCTACATGGAGTAATCAAACTTAAGGTCTCGTAGAGTTATTGATCAGGGATTTGAGTCATAAATAGAATAGAAATAGAAGGTCGCTGGTTCAAGTCCTGGCTGGGTCAGTTGGCATTTCTGTGTGGAGTTTGCATGTTCACGTGTTCGTGTGGGTTTCCTTCGGTTTGCCCCATAGTCCAAACACATACGCTATAGGTGAATTAGATTAAGTAAATTGACTGTAGTGTATGAGTGTGTGTGTGAATGGGAGAGTGTATGGGTGGTTCCCAGGGCTTAATTTCTGGAACACGCCGCATCCAACACCTCTGAAATCTGATCCGGCACCTCATTTTACCAATCCCCCTCCTCCCCCGTCAGCTGTTCACTTTCACTTTCTTCCGCGACGCCCCAAGCCTCTTCACTTTCGTCCGCAACACCCCTCCGCCATCCCCCTTGCTTATCAGTTTCGTCCGCGACAACGCCCCTCCTCTGCACTTTCATGCGTGACACCTCTACAACCTCGGGTAACATGCCGGATCCATTCGATCGCAATTCACAAATTAAGCACTGGTGTTTCCCAATACTGGGTTGCAGCTGGAAGGGCATCCACTGTGTAAAACATATGCCAGAATAGTTGGCGGTTTATTCCGCTGTGGCGACCCCTAATAAATAAGGGACTTAGCCGAAGGAAAATAAATTAATATTATTGTCTTTAATTTCATTATCACACTTTGCATTTTAAAGGAATAGTTCACCCATGATGAAAAATTTAACTTCTGTTACTAATTATTTGACTTAATCACGAACATGCGATCTATACTGATACTGAAAAGAAAAAACAATTGGAAAAAAGTCATTATTTTTGTTTTGCATGCACTCAAAAGCATTCTCACAGCTTCATAATATTCTGATTAACCTTTTACACTGAAAAAAATATTCATTGGATTCACTAAAATTGTTTATGGTAAGTGGTTGTAAACAATTTATATAGGCTGAATTTAAACAAATTAAATTTAGTAACTTTCAACTTAATGTTCAACTTAATTTGTTTGTTTAAATTCAGCCCATATAAATGGTTTGCAACCAGTTACCTTAAAACATTTGAGTAAATCCAATGAATATTTTTTCTTATATAAATTGTTTACAGCAGTTTGCAATGAAACATTTTTTCACTGTATTGGTAGACTACAATTATCGACTGTAATTCTATCCGTAAATAACAACTGAAAAACTTAGACACATACAGTGTGTATGCTAATTTGCTCATTTCTTATTCTGCTGAAAACTTGCTCAATAAATTTGTGCAAACTATGAATTATCACATTAATAACAAGTGATAGAAATGCCTAATTTCAAAAAAAAAAAAAACCTTAATTCGCGAAAAAAGTTTCTATGCTTGCTTAAGGTGGTCTCGGATTTGAGCGAAAAAGGGTTCATTTGAATAATCGGAGATAGAAAGGCATTTACTGAATAAACTCTGTGTAGTGCACATTTTACTCACGTGACTAATCAGCTGTCTCAATTATGCTTGCTTTATTTACTCTTTGTTGCTAGGTTACCAATACTACAGTCAGCCTCTCTAAATCAAATTAGGTTTGCAAAAACATCAAATGAACTCAGATCTTAGTGGTATATGCTAATTAGCAATAGCTCATCGTCAAAGGGACTATCTAAGGATAAAAGCCTGGTTTATACTTCTGCGTCGAGTGATAGGCGTGACCCACGGCTCATGCCTTCCACGTAGCCCTGCATTTATACTTATGCGCGCTGTTTGTGTTGCTCTGACACTTCCGAAACTGGCTGGCAGCAGGTTTTTATATTCCTCTGTTAAGTTTCTTTGCTGGTGTTTTGTTTTTTCTGAATGCTACTTTAATGCACAAGTGGCTCAAACTCGCTCATTTTGAGGTGGGAATCGGCAGACGTGCAACAACTTTAATCATAAGGTAAACACAAAACAAAGGTTTCCATCTGGACCTCCTTCACGGGACTCCACACTTGTAAACACTCGCTTCATCAGGCACGCATGGCTCTAACTGTTGCCTCACTCATCAGCACTACCAAGCCGACCAATCCCAGTGCTTACGCTATGCATCGTTGTGAAGTGTAGTTACATTTGTGCACATCAGCGTCGCCGACGGTCACAGCGAAGGCTATGCAACCATGCATAGGCTGCGCCAGAGTATACGCGTGTGCTTGATGCAGAAGTATAAATCAGCCTTAAGGCAGTTCGGTAACACTTTATTTTGATAGTCCATTTGAGTATTGGTAGACTGTCTGTTCAGTCTGACTATAAGAAACTTTGCAAGTACATGTCAACTTACAATAACCCCAACCTAACTTATGTAATGAGGATTATTTGCAATGTAACTTGAATTCAACAAACGGACCATCAAAATAAAGTGTGACCAGCAGTTCTTAAGGCAAAAGAGGGTACCTAGTAAGGTGTACTTAATAAAATGAATAATGCAGTTCACAACTGTAAATAAACTGAATACACTTGTGAATCACAAAATACAGAAACTGTTAATTAACTGATATTTTATACATATATCTGTTTTATATTATATCTGTACATATCTATAACTACTTTCACTTTTGATCAATTAAAATGGGACCTTGTTTTATTCACATTCCTAAACTAAAGTTACACTTCAAAGCCAAACAGGCAATGTGAACTCAAATTCTGATTGTATTAAGCTGCTACAAATTTCTGGTTTCCCCATGCTTTGAGTCAGGCTGCCTCAGGAGAATAAATGCAGGTCAGGCTCCACAGGGGTGCCAGAAACTGATGCGATGTGATTTAGAAACTAGAAAGTGGTATTAAGCATGACGGCAGTATTCAGAAACTTGCTCGTACACAGCGAGCCTGATTTATAAGCTTCATTTAAGTCTTGCCAGTTTACTTTCAAGCCATTTAAGTGGGGAAAAGGGACTTTATTCAGCACTCAAATTGCACACAGAATCTCTGCATGCAATTACCAAACCGAGCCATGTTTGGTGTCTTCTCATTCTTAGACATATACAGAAAAATGTGAGGCAAAATGCTTGTTTTAGTATCATTTTAGGTCTAAGAGTAATTAAAAAAAGACTGTCAGATCCATATGGTAGGTCTTAAAGGTCCCATGAAATTAAAGTTTTTGTAGATGTTAGTATCATTATTGTTAGTTTTTAGGATATCTATAAGCTATAGTGTGCTCCAAAACGGTGCCAAAATTTGCGTTTAGAAAATATAAAACCGATATAAACATGTAAAGCTTGTGGTTTGCCACTTCTACCTAAATCGATCAACAATTTTTTTCACCTCACCTCATACTTAAGTCTCTCATCAAACCTTCTGACCAATCAAATGCTCTAATATCTGACATGCCCTGCCCCTTTTAAGAAGCTCATTTGCTTTTAATTTGATGCGCTTAAGCTCAACCACTCTCACCGGCAGAGCGATGATAAAACAAAACTCTCATTGGCTGTTTTTGTAAAAGGGGAGAAGCTACTTTATGCCCCACCCTCACAATTTTTTCAGTTGAGATTACGTCAAACATCGAATAAAAATGCACATTTTAAGGCACTTCACGGGACCTTTAAAGTGACAGCAGGAAAATACACTATGAATATGCAGAAATAATAGTCTTGGTTTACACTGTAAAAAGCAATTAGTTGATTTCACTTTATATAAGTCAGTAAATCCACTGCCTTAAAAAAAAATTATTATGTTCATAATCATAAAAATTAAGTCAACTTAGTAGTTCCAAGCTATAACAGGTTTACTTACTTAATAATAGTTAGTAAGGTAGTCGGGCATTGTAGAAGGGTTTAGGTATTGGGTGGGATAAAAGATTATAAGGACTAATAAAAGGCCAACATTTTAATAATAAGCATTAATAAGGCATTAGTTAATAGTCTAAATTAGTACAAAACCTAAAATGTTACCTAAATGATTTTATGGATGTTATAAATTGTAGCCTCACTTTCCTGTTCTTAGCTGAAAGGTGTGGCACCTGGTGTGGTCTTCCGCTTCTGTAACACATCCACCTCAAGGTTGGATGTGTTGTGTGTTCAGAGATGCTCTTCTGCATACCTCGGGTGTAACGAGTGGTTATTTGAGTTACTGTTGACTTTGTATCAGCTGGAACCAGTCTGGCCATTCTCCTCTGACCTCTGGCATCAACAAGGCATTTGCACCTACAGAACTGCCGCTCACTGGATATTTTCTCTTTTTCGGACCATTCTCTGTAAACCCTAGAGATGGTTGTGCATGAAAATCCCAGTAGATCAGCAATTTCTGAAATACTTAGACCAGCCCGTCTGGCACCAACATCCATGCCACTTTCCAAGTCACTTAAATCACCTTTCTTCCCCATTCTGATGCTCGGTTTGAACTGCAGCAGACCGTCTTGATCATGTCTACATGCCTAAATGCATTGAGTTGCTGCCATGTGATTGGCTGAGTATTAGGTGTACCTGGTGAATGTAGGAGCTTGACTTCTGCTCTGCTCTTGACTCAACTCTACAGTGTAACAGAGTGACTTTTGTTGACATTTGAATATAATGTATAATAAATAATATATAGTGTTATAAGTCTGGAAAAAAACTGAAAATGTACTGGCAGTTTATTACAAGTTTTTTTGTAGCGTAATATACAACAGCAACCCAGACAATATATCACTTTAAACTATTAAAATGTTATTAAAAGTCATTTTTTTCCAACTTGTCAAAGTTAAAATGTCATTGGAAGAAAGATCAATCACAAAATATGTAATAACGGATATTTTTAACACTATTTTCTGTTGAAAATGATTCATTGTTTCCACAAACAAATTTGAACCAGCAAAATCTGTTTGCATCACGTTTTATGAGTAGATGAGTTTACAAAGGGATTTGAAGCGGTCGTTATTAACACAACAGTAATCCAGAAATCTCAGGAGAAATGCGGGGTAGCATAACAGCTTATAAAACAAGACATTACCAGACAAAGAACAGAACAGACAAACTCGGGTCTTCAACGCTCAGGGGAGTAATTAGAGAGCAGGGAACAGGTGTAAGCCAATCAGAAACTAAGAATGTGAGACTTGTTCAAAAGCATAACAATTCTAAAACAAAAATTACCCTAAATTGTTGTTAAATAAATAAGAATTACAATGACAAAATAGTACAAAAACATTAATAGTAAATTTAATATTTATAGTTTTTTATAGTAAAAATATTTTTTGGGTAAGATAAAAAATAAAATACTTGAATAAAAAAATATATATATAATTGATAAAATAATAATAATAATAATAATACAAAAATAACAAACATCATATATACATATCATATGTACATATATATATATATATATATATATATATATATACAAACAAACAAATAAAATTTGATTAAAATTGTTTAAATGATGATTATAAAATAATTAATACACAAACATGCTGAAATATGTTGAAATTCTAAAACAATCATTATAAAGAATGTCAAATAAATATAATGAAGTAAAATAAAACAATAAAATAAGATTAAATTAATAATAAAAATTTGCTTAGTAGTAAATATAATAGTACTAGTTTTTTATAGTAAAGAATATTTTGGAGAAAAAATAAAATAAGTTAATAAAATAACAAGAAATATAATTAAAATAATAAAAATATTAATAATAATATAAACATAAACAAACATCCCATAAATATTTTCATACAAGCAAACAAATAAAATTTGATTACAACAATTTAAATGATAATGATTTTAAAATAATTCATACAAAAACATGTTTAGATGGGTAGGAATTCTAAAACATAAATATTACTCCTAAATTTTGTCAAATAAATGTAATGAAGTAAAATAAATAAAACAGTACAAATAAGATAAAATTATTGATAAAATTAAGATTAATAGTAAATATAATATTATATTAATAATATAATATTATATTAAAATTGTATATTATATTAATATAATACTTCAATGAAAATAATTAGAAATATAAATGATGAAATAATAATAATATAAAAATAAACAAACATCCCATGTATTATTATACACCAAACAAACAAATGAAATTGGATAAAAATGATTTAAATTATGATTATAAAATAATGAATACCGAAATATGCTGAAATTCTAAAACATAAATATTACCGTAAAGTTTGGTCAAATAAATATAATGAAGTCAAATTAACAAAACAATAGAAATAAGATAAAATTAAATAAAAATAAGTTTAATAGTAATATTTTTATTGTATTAACTAAGTTTGGAGAGAAAATAAAATACTTTAATAAAATAAAAATAAATATAATCAATGATATAATAATAATAATATAAAATAAACAAACATAATATATTATAATTTTATATATTAAACAAACAACTAAAATTGGATTAGAACAATTTAAATAATAATTATTATTAAATAATTAATACAAAAACATGCAGAAGTAATGAAAATGTTAATAAAATAAATTAATAAAATATAATTGATATAATAATAGTAATATAAAATAGACAAACATCCCATATATATTATTATCCAACACAGAAACAAATGAAATTAGGTTAAAATAACTTAAATGATAATAACTATAAAGTAATTACCACACAAACTGGCTGAAATGTGTTAGTTCTAAAACATAAATATTACCCTAAATTTTTGGTCACATAAATATAAAGAAGCAAACTAAACAAAACAATACAAATAAGATTAAATTAATAAATAAAATTATTTTAAAACAATTCTCCAAAACAAAGTTTGGAGAAACAAATAAGATACATTAATAAAATATTAAGAAATATTATTGATATTATAATAATAATAAAAATAAACAAACATCCCATATATTATTATACAATAAACAAACAAATTAAAATAATTTAAATTATATAATTATAAAATAATGAATACAAAAACATGCTGAAATGTGTTAAAATTTTAAAACATAAATATGACCCAAATTGTTTGTTAACCAAATATAATACATTTAAATATACAAAACAATACAAATAAGATAAAATTAATAGTTTTTTTTGTCGTAAAAAACAGCTTGAAGAAAAAATAATATACATCAATAAAATAAAAATAAACATGCCATATATATTAATACATAACAAACAAACAAATAAAATTTTATTAAAATAATTACAATTATAATGGTTATAAAATAATTAATTCAAAATCATGCTGAAATTTCTTGGCATTCTAATTATTCTTTATCAAATAAATATAATGAACAATACAAATAAGATTAAATAAATAATAGAAATAAGTAGATAAATAACCACACTATGAGTAGAAAAAAAACATAGTTATATTTATAATGAAAAAGAAAAGCTAACTGAAATGTAAACTTGCTGCAATTACAAAAGTGGCTTAATGCCAGTAACACTCGTAACACTGACTACCGCACCTAGCCGAGTCTGTAGCAATACGATTGAACCCCCTGTCCTAAGTGACTCCAAGGGGATAGAAAATTAGTTACAATGAAAGACAGGATATTGCATTTTGGTGAAGGATTATAGAAGCTAATATTTTCTCAAAAGAAAAAAAAACATCATGCATAGATGGATTGCTCACAGTGACACCAGAAATGCATAGTATAAGAAGTCAAAGTAAACTGTCAATTTGGATTTCAAGTTGACTTTAAGTGACAGACATTCACCGTGATTGTGATGATTTATGGTTTAATATAGAGCAGTGTTAAGATTAGCCGTGGGCTGAATTTGATCATGCGTGTTTTCTCCTGTCAGTATGTTTGTGCGTGGGTGTGTTGTGAATGTTGTATGTGTGTGTTTCTCCGCTCATCCTCTTGCGGCGCTGCTGTTGTGCTTCTCATTCAGTCGAAGGACAAATCAAACCTCTATCACGGCCTTAACTCACTGAGAGGACAGGAATAAATCTCTGTCCATCTTTTCGGTGTCCTCCAAAACCTCTGGAAGACGGAGCTGGAGCCAGTCAGTCATCTAATGAACTGCTTGCTGCTCTCAAGCAAAGTAAACAAGCAGCAAAGAAAATTGCTTTGTCCATTTTCATCTCCCTCTTCGATGTTTTTCATTACGGTCAAACTCCCCAGCCTGACAAAAGAAACTGAAATGTAAAAATCTTCTGTCTGATTCTTGTAATTTGCTGCATCTGTACTGGAAATCCCAGAAAATACTGAAAAATACCATGCAAATGTCAATCTTGCGCATGACGCGCAAAATCTAAAACGCATGGCGCAAAAGCATTAAGGGCATGTCAGAATCTCCTTTTGCCATTTTAAGGATGGAAAAATATGCTCTGTGCCCTGGCACATGGTCTAACAGGGTTGTGCTTATTCTCTTAATGAGTTGTGGGTGTGTTTTAAGAATAAACCAATCAGAGTCTCATCTCCCATTCCCTTTAAGAGTCAGATGTGTCGCGCCATGGCGCATTTGCTATTTACATGGTGGACTTTGTAAGTGGAAAAACTGAACGCTTCACTAGCGAGAAAACAGTTAAACATCTGCAGCATGAGGATAAAGATCGAGCCTCCTCCATTCGGCCTCTTTACTTTAGGACAGTGGTTCTTAAACTTTTTTCACCAAGTACCACCTCAGACAATAATTGTCTCTGCAAGTACCACCATAATGACCAAAATTGAAATACAGTAGCGTAGTAGACCTAATTAAACAGCTGCAGCACTGCACAGTTTAAAAACGAGGCAGATTAATTCCTATTATTAAGAATATGTATTATTGTCAGCCACTTTAAACATTATAAATGGTTTGAACATTAACGGTGCTTACAGACAAAAACAAAACAAATTTATTTAAATTAGAATGTGCTTTTAAAAGTTTATTAAAAATGGCACTGTTTTTAAAAAGTAAAAAGAAAACTGCTGTACTTAGTATATATATATATACTAATTTTTATATTTTATACATTTTGAAAGTTTTGCAAGTTGCAATTTTGATGTTGCATGTACATATGGCATATTTGTATATCTTTAAAATCTAAACTTGTATTTTAAATATATGATTTGTAATTACTTAAATTAGAAGCGAGATCTGCTGCTCGCCATTTACAGCCGGCCTATGTGTGTCAGAAAGCGAGTGATTAAATGCATACAGTGCAATACCAATTCATTAATGTGGTATTTCTGTGATCTGGTGCGAATGAGATCACGTAAGTGAACCGTGAAGTTTGCGTTTACCGCGCACCAACCAGTTTTCAAGCAGACTCGGGTGCGGTTCGCGGTCCCTCCGTCTGTGCACTGCACACTAAGAATAACTTTAATTATATTCTACCTCTAAGCTTCAAGCATAGCAAAGTTGCTTAAGTCTACGTTCTGTGCCTCGCGCCATTTGAATCACATCCAAATTAAATCTGAGGTAAAAAACTAAACCGAAAGCCGCGTACGCTGCTTTACAAAACAAATAACTTTATATATCAAAACACACATTATTTTACACAACTATGAGGACACGTTTAACACATTTGTAATAATTATTTTACCAGTAATGCAGCATGGGGAAAATCCTGAGTTTGCAGTAACTGAAACGGAAACACAACAGCACCTTTCTGCAGAAGGGCTTCTCTCGCGTGCTACAACGTTGCTCTGAGCAGACAGTAAAATAAAACAAACAAAACAGTTAAGAAGAAACAATTAAAAACACATTGTTTACAAAATAAGAGAGTATATAAATATGAAATATATAAAGTACAGTACCCAGTCAAGTGCTAATGTACTACAGGTGCATTGTTCTTGGTGGAGTTCAACAGTTTTATTGAGGTGGGAACAAATGAAAGCTTCAGTCTATTGGTCTTACACATTGGCATTCTCCGTCTTTTTCCTAATGGCAACATCTGATATTCACTGAAAAGAGGATGTTTGAAATCAGCAATAATATTTATTGCTCTTCACTTGACCTGTTTATATAGAGTCTTTATGGGCTTGCATGGTTTTATTCCTATGATTTTTAAATGATTTATTCCGGCTGTTTTTTAAATATGAACCAATTTATTTTTCAATTGAACAGACAGATTTCCAAACAAGACTGTGATTCCATAGCGAATAAGACTTTCAAACATAGCTCGGTAAAAGAAGCAAGCAAGATATTGCTACTCCCCCCGTACAATCTCAGCCTTCTTAAAAAATAAAGCCTCTGTTGTAGTTGTGAGCTGTCAATGTGTGTTCTCCAACAAAAAACACTGTCCATATAGAAGCCCAGGTATTTGTAAGATGTAAATTGCAGATGAAACTTTCTCTTTCTCTCTTCCATTGATGAAGCAATAGTTTTGTACGCACTCCACTAGCCTACATATTTAATTTAGTTTGTTAAGCACAAAGATTTGTTTCAATACTATTTCTAAATTCAGTTCTAATTTCCAGCAAATAAATAAATGAACAATAATAACAAAAGTGTGGTCAAAAGTTATATCCAAACACATGTCCTATTCTTATGCCCCATATGGTTCAAAACCTGACAGGTAGACAAATCTAAGCTTGTTTTTAATAAAGCAAATATAAATATGCATATGATAAATAATACTGCTAATAATAATAACATTATACAAAAGCAAGATGTCGTGAATAAACTGAAAAAAGCCCCCTGAGGTGAAGAAGGCATGGAGGCAGTGGTTTTTATATTATGTAGAAAGTAATAATTTTTGTAATCCTTAAATTCTTTTTCATTTGTTAATAAACTTGTGTATTGCTGTACATCCTTTGTGTATTAAGCAATGTGTAAGCATTTAAGGCGCTGGACTGTAGACCTGCGTTCAGCTGGTCTATTGCACCGTTTATTTTAGTTTCTCAAAATAGCAATCACCTACAATGCGCCTTAACACACCTCTTTTCTAGACCAGAACACCCATGAGTCCACAAAGTGGCGCAAATGGATGGCTGAAAACAGGAAAATTAGGGTTGCACTGGTCTGAAAATAGCAACACATCGCAGCAAAGCCATCTTGCACCTTATTATGCCGGGTGTATGATAGGACCCTAAACCTTGCACGGCTCCACAAAGCCAGACCCGTAACCTTAAATAAAATTTAATTAAATAGGACACTTCTAAAATGAACAAGGAGCCTGGAGTCTTATCTCCCCTTCAAAAAGAAAACAACAACAAAGACAACTGACCAAAGAAATAATGTAAATTTAAAATCAAAATGTCAAAATTTTTTGACATTTAGATTTAAAGGAGACGTTGGGCTCTATTTTAACAAACTAGGCACAAAGTCTAAAGTGCATGGAGCAAAAGCATTAAGGGCGTCCACTTTTTAATCCACTTTTGCTATTTCAAGGACGGAAAAACACAGTTTGCACTGCGGCACATGGTCTAACAGGGTTTTGCTTATTCTCTTATGAGTTATGGGTAGGCCCACATGGAATCTGCGCGCAAAAAATCTGCAGATTTTTAGAACATCATGGAGTTTATTTATTTGTGTAAATGTGTGTACATTTATACTTATTTAGTTTTAAAATTAATTTCAGTAAAAATATTGACTAATATTAAAGTGTTAAATTTATTTAAATACAATACAGTAAAAGTGATATTTTCTGTCTTTTAGTAGATATATATTAAATGAGAGACTTGCTTTGGTTACCAAATTAGTGGATCTAATTGGATTCACATTGTAAACTTTTAAATAAAAGTTAAAAAGATATAATTTTTATTTCATATATTAAGTTTTTAGTTATGATACACCTAAAATAAATTCCACATAAATCCACAGATTTTTACAAAATTCTCAGCAGAAATAGCAAAAAATATCAGCAGATTCTGTCTGGCTCTAGTTATGGGTGTGTTTTAAGCATAACGTGCATTAAACCAAGAGTCTCATCTCCCATTCCCTTTAAGAGTCAGATGTGTCGCGCCATGGCGCATTTGCTATTTACATGGTGGACTTTGTAAGTGGAAAAACTAAATGCTTCACTAGTGAGAAAACAGTTTAACAGAGCATCTGCAGTGCGAGGATAAAAACGAGCCTCCTTCATTCGGCCTATTTACTTTCTTTTTACTTTTACACTTATCTTTACTCCTTTTCTTTCATGGATTATGGAAACGGCGTTGTACGCACTCCACTGAAGACATCCATTAGCCTACATATTTAATGTTGTTTGTTATGCGCAAAGATTTGTTTCAAAACTATTTCTAAATTCAGTTCTAATTTCCAGCAAACAAATAAATGAACAATATGAGCAATAATAACGGAGTAATATAATAATAATAACGAAGTGTGGTCAAAAAACTGAGTTATGTCCACTTTCCATTTGTCCACAAAATGGTGTAAATGGATTTGCTATTTAAAAAACGTGGCACAAAACGTGAAAATTACTGTTGTGCTGGTCTGAAAATAGCAACAAATCGCGCAAAACACATCTTGCGCCTTATTGTGATATGGGATCTTGTGGAGGTAAAGCCAAAATAACTAACAAAAACTCAACAAAGTTTTAAACTCTCTTACCTGCACATAAATTAAAACTAATTAAACAACATTCACTTACTTCCCTATAACCACAAAACATGAGCAAACTTAATGAAACACAAGAGCACCCTTCTTATCACATATCTCTGTACATTGGTCTCAATAGTTCAACAGTCAACACTCAGTGTCAATTTTAACAGTCGCCGAGAAATACAACAATACATGTTGGCAGTGGTGACTTGCATCTCAGCGTTAACTTATCTCCACATGTGTCTTTTGAAACTCAGAAAAGCGTAACATTCAGTCAAACACAGGGCTGGATAAATCAATGCCTGTCTGTTAGTCAGAGAAGCAAAGAGACGGGAGAACGAGCGGGTCAAGGTGGAGTTTATAGATCTGACCTGCATGAATATTTATACCAATCGATTGACATATTCAGCAAACATTAACAAGAGTTTAAGCAGAGATTGCGAGAGATGTGTACAGTAAAGTAGGCGAGGCATCAGATTAATAGCAAAGATGTACTTTAAGGTCTGATTGCTCAGCACCATCACAACACATTGGGCCCTTCAGTATTATTCACCTAGTGCAATGTGGTGCCAGGTGTGATGGAAGTGTTTTTTTTACTAGTTTCAGCCTGGCGCAGGTATCACTTTTACATCCTGGTCCATGTTGTTTAGATGTGTCATTGTTGGCGACCCAAAAAACTGTCTCGTTCAAATTATTCAAAGGCATGAGCCAAACATACACTCAAATATTTTTGTTGCTTGTTCAAACTACTTATTTAAAATACGCTGAATCAACACAGTTCTTGAGGGTTGAGGAGACTACTTAATTGTTTTATGTTCAATCTAGTTAAACTTGTAAAAAACAATTATGTTAACTTAATCAATTTGTGTCAGGACACAATGTACACTTGTAGGACAGTGTACACTTTAAAAATGCTGGGTTCCACACAATTCTTTCATGTTGTGTACATTAGTGATATGTTCCTAGATAAATGCACAGCAACACACAACACATCTTTAAATATTACATATTAAAGGATTAAAATGTGATAATTATTGTCTATATAAATATAAGTACCACACCTACTGTCACACCTCTTTCATCGCAGGGTGCTTTGGTGGAACCTGGCTTATTCTGTAGATGGTCATGCTTTTACTTCGTGCACAAGGTTATCTGTTTCAAGATTTGCTTGGCACAACCACAATTCGCCCTTAAAAATGTACACTCTCTCAAGTGGTTTTAAACCTTTGTGAGTTTCTTTCTTCTCCTGGTGAAAACCTGTAACCATTGTCTTCCATACTATGCAACCATAATAACAGCTTTCCAACGTTTTAAAAAATATTTTCATGAAAGTGTTTTTTTATTTACCCTTTCAATTTCCACTGTAAAAAAACTGCAACTGTGGACTGTGTGATATTGAAGGAAAATGTCATATGCAATAGCAAGCTAAATAATTAAATATTTGATATCTGATAGTGTATATTTTTAAAAATGTTATAACCATTGTATGTGTAATGGGGGCCAGCTAGTGAAGTGCTGTGCAGGTAAAACTCACTTCTTTGACCTCAAAAAGGGCTCTAGCTCTAGCTAGAGGCCATGGTCTTTAGCTTCCTTGTTAGAGCAACCAACTCCCATGCACAGAATCACCACTTCGATCCCGGCTTAGCACAGTTTGCAGTAGGACCAGTGGGTTACACATGGGGGCTCGTCCGGGATGGGAGAAAGATTTAAGTGGGTGAATGTAACAGAGGCCAGCTAGTGAAGTGCTATGCAGGTAACCTCACTCCTCTGACATCAAAAAGTGCTCTAGCAACAGACGTTAGAGGCCATGGTTTTAGCCTTCTTTTTAGAGCAACTGACTCCTATACACTTAATCGCTGTTTCAATCCCAGCTCAGACTGGGCTGGGTGCTATAGGAGCAGTGGGTTACACGTGGGGGCTCGTCCAGGATGGGAGTGAGGTTTAGGTGGATGAGTGTAACAGAGGCCAGCTTGAAAAGTGCTATGCAGGTAAACCTCACTCCTCTGACCTCGAAAGGTGCTCAAGCAACAGACGCTAGAGGCCATGGTCTTTAGCCTTCTTGTTAGAGCAACTGACTCCCATGCACAGAATCGTCGGTTTAATCCCAGCTCAGCATGGTTTGGGTGCAGTAGGACCAGTGGGTTACACATGGGGGCTCGTCAGGGATGGGAGAGAAGTTTAGGGGGGGTTAGTGTAACAGAGGCCAGCTAGCAAAGTGCTATGCAGGTAAACCACACTTCACTGACCTCAAAAGGTGCTCTAGCGACAAAGCTAGAGGCCATGGCCTTTAGCCTCTTTGTTAGTGCAACTGACTCCCATGCAAAGAATCAACGGTTCAATCCCACCTCAGACCAGGTTGGGTGCAGTAGGACCGGTGGGTTACACATGGGGGCTCGTCCGGGATGAGAGTAAGGTTTAGGGTGGTGAGTGTAACAGAGGCCAGCTAGCTAAGTGCTGTGCAGGTTACCCCCTAGTGGCGTATGTGTAATTTTGACAAAAGCTTGCTGCGCTTTTAGAAACTTTAAAATAGGGTTGTCACGATACTGGAATTGGTACCAATTGATAGAAATTTTAAAAAACGTGCATTTCTCGCTAACATTTGAGAGCTGTTGAGCACGTTCTTAAACAGCGCTGATTTGCTTTTAGATTCATGTGCTCAACAGAAATGACTGTGATTGGCCATAAAGGTCATCAGTTTACTGAACTCACCGCTGTAATGAGTGTAACCACAGATACGGGGAGTGTTTTTAGCCACAAAGATCAGCTGGTTTGTCTATAAACTGGCATACAAGCAAACCGCTGATGAATCGTGCTTTTAAAACACTTCAGTGTCTGTGAATTTGGTGAACTGTTGACCTTCACGGCCAATTACAGCCATTTCTGTTGAACACGTGAACACAATGGTTTAAGAACACTCTCAACAGTGCTCAAATGAAATTCTGATTCTGTTTATTAGATATAAATCCAAGAATGACAGGATAACTAAATTATGAGGTAATTTTCCATTTTGGGTAAACTATTCCCTTAACTAGAGCGCTTAACTGGAATGTATTGTCCTGTGCTATATAGTTCGCTTCAAGGTTAAATTGGATAAATGCATCTGCCAAACGAATAAATGTAAATGTAAAGATGTACCCGTTTAACCTGTCAAACTCAATTTTCTATCATTTATTATCTCAAACTTGATATTTTTTCCTCAACCATTAAAAGAAAATATGTCACAGTGTGCGTCTTGATTTATAGGCATATAATATAATGTAATTAGAGGAGAGAAAGGCCACCAAAGCTCCATTACAGCTGCTCGTTTGTCTTTGTCACGGCACATGGTTGTTGTGCTGTGTAAACACTGTTGATGTTCTGTCATTGTGTTTGGATGCTCTGAGTGGGTTTGTCACATCATGTAAACAAATTACTGCTGGGTATGAGAGATTACTAAATTACTTGAGCATGAATTCATATTGTGTTAGGACAATAAAGGAAGGGGATGAATAGCTGTGTATTCATCAGGATGAGAGGAGTCACATCTTTTGTTCTTAGCTTTTTTGGTGTCATTTGTATTTATATTACTGGGGTGGCAGAAGCCCTTTCTGCCTCAAAGTTGACAAAAGAAAAGGAAAATGGGATAGATATATCACTACTATATCTTATGTTACAATTTGCAGGTTTAGTTCACCCCAAAAAATGTCAATTCTTTCACTAATCACTGATCATTTTAATTCCCATTCATTGTTGGAACACAAATTACGATATTCTTTATGAAATCCAAGAGCTCTTTGACCCTCCATGGACTGCAAAGGTCCCAAGACGTTCAGTACAGCTAAAGAACCAAAAACATTGTCAAAAGATTTCATATCATTCCATTCCTAATGCTTCAGTTTTAATCACACAAAGCTTTAAGAACATTTTTGTACACCAAAAACAGTAAAAACAGTGTTTGTGTCAGGTAAGGGTGTGTGTTTACTGTTGTAGGGCTGCACGATGTTGGAAAAAACTGATATCGCCATATTTTGTTTTCTGCAATATACAGTTGAAGTAGGGTGACGCGGTGGTGCAATGGGTAGTGCTGTCGCCTCACTGCAAGAAAGTCGCTGGTTCAAGTCTCAGCTGGGTCAGTTGGCTTTTTTGTGTGGAGTCCTATTGCAAAGACATGCCTTAGGTGAATTGGGTAAGCTATATTGTCCGTAGTGTATGGGTGTTTCCCAGTGATGGGTTGCAGCTGGAAGGGCATCCACTGTGTAAAACGTATCCTGGATAAGTTTCGGTTCATTCCTCTGTGGCAATCCCAGATTTATAAAGAGACTAAGCTAAAAAAATAAATGAATGAATGACTTAATATCATCATTTTACTTTGTTTCTAATAATCAAAACTTTATTTTATGTTACATTTCACAATGGGTCTTTTAATTTAATCCTTAATTTAATCATTTTATTCATTCATTCATTTTCCTTTGGCTTTTTTTTTCAAGTTTTGCCACGGTCATGCCTTCCGTCCACACTATCCTGGAGTTTTCGAGCCATGAAAACTGAGCTTTTTGAAAACGCTGATAAGGCCATTTTGCTTTTAAAACACTGCTGCTCCGTGTCAGTGGGGATGGGGGAAAACAGAAACATCTGAAAATGGAGGTGTAGCTGCAGACATTCGACTATCTGATTGGGGCTTTTTCTCAATATTAAGTACACAAGGTTCAGTCTTGCATCCTTTCCTTAAGTTCAAACTTTGCAAGTTTGATATGAAAATCAAACTCCCGAAGACAAGTCGGGTAAATCTTTCAAATGGAAGAGTGCACTTTATAACGTCATTCACATCATCCTGGCTACATGGTTTCACTATCTCAACAATAAAATGAAAACATGATATAAGGAACTTCCTATTTTCATTTTATTTCTGTTTTCATTGATATTAACAACTTAACAGACAACAAAACTGTTAAGACATTGTGAAGCTACATATTTATATGACCGTCATCTTCACTGTATACATATTTATAACAAAACGGAGCCTATAACATAACTGCCATCTTTCATTTTCATTGAAAAATATGAAACACACCATCTCCTTTGCTGAATATCAGTTTTAATGATCAATAATGTCCATTATAAAAGTAAAACCTAAAATAAGTTTAAGCAATAGAGGGAATAAATGCAAGCAATCAGTCAATATGCAGAATCAGTGTACGTGGTTACACAAATTAATGTATTAACTTATAATATATTAACAGCCAAAAAAAGTTAACTGAGAACAAGTAATATATTCATAGAGTCGTTAGATACAGACAAAATTATTTAAATATCATGTTTAACAACTATAGTGAGATGCAGTGTAGTGTGTACGAAGAGCTGTTCAGAAACGCTAGGTGAAATGCCAGTGTGGACGTGGAACGTTTTCATTCTAAAATGCCATTTTAAAACTCAAACATATTAGTGTTAACGATGCCTATCAGGGGTCACCACAGCGAAATGAACCGTCAACTATTTTAGCATACGTTTTATGCAGCGGATGCCCTTCCAGCCACAACCCAGTATTGAGAAACATCCATACACACTCATTCACACACACACACACACACACACACACACACACACACACACACACACTCATACAGTACACTACGGCCAACTTAGTGTATTCAATTAATCTATAGAGCATGTGTTTGGACTGTGGGAGAAACTGGAGCACCCGGAGGAAACCCACATCAACACAGGGAGAACATGCAAACTCCACACAGAAATGCCAGGGACTCAAACCAGTGACCTTCTTGCTGTGAGGCAACAGTGCTAACCATTGAGCCACTGTGCTGCTAGTTTAATTATTAAATAAATGATAATAATCATAATAATATAAATGATAATTAATCAAATGCCTCATTTATACATTTAATTTTACTCTGAAGACAGCCTTCCACTGAAAAGTAAAGTTTTTTATAGTTCAATCCTCTGAAACTACTCGAGTGTACACTATCACTTTTATCTAGCAGTTTGAGAAAACCCACTCAAGTTTCATCCATCCTCTGGTGAACATATAAAAGCTCGCTCCATTTCTAACCCTCCGGGTGAATAAGAATATTCAGAATGAAAGAAATGGGAAAAGAAAGTGCTCTGACAAAAGAGCAGTGATAAGGTAAGCCCCGCTGCCCTGCAGGTGAGGAACTGTGTTCTTTCTCTCGATGGAGGGGCCATAAATGCTCTAAAAAGAACATTGTGTCATTAAATTCAGCGCTCTTATTATAAAGTAGTTTTTTTAACGGTGTGTATCTGTAGTAATTCTTCTGCTGTACTTTAGAACTGAGATAATGTTATAATGATATTTCTGCTCTATGATGCTGTAAGTCACATGATCCAAAGCACTTTTAGAAGAGCTAACGTCACTGTCAAAATACAGTAAAACATTTGATTCTGTATGCACACTGAATGAGTGTTGATGCATTTTTCACACAATGTTTTTTTTTTTCTAGAATCGACAGCTTTTTTAAATAACGTTTTTTCATGCACCATTACTTGTAGCTCTAGTTTTAATTGCAATTCCAGTTTTGATTGTACAATATATGTTCAAGCTATTGTAAAACAGTCAGTAAATGTAATAAAACTGCACATTTGGTTTCAGCTCTAAATGTAATCATGATGTACCCCCCCCCCCCTTTTTTTTAACTGGAATCACAGTTTTTTACGTGTGTCTCTTTAAATAAAAATTAGCTGTTGCTTTCTGCTTCCTTTCAAAACAGGACAGCGCTTTTTTACAGCTTTTGCATTGGTTACTCCAGCAGGAGATAGGATTTTTAAGATTTTAGCATTCCACCCATGATACTCTGAGCCTTATTTTCAGGAATCCAGGAACACTTAAGAGGTTAACAGAGACAAGATTACAATACATTGCTTTGTATCTTATTTTTGATGCTGCAATGGGCTATATGCACAGCTAGTGTTTTTCAGCCAATGCTAAATTTCTGGTGAAATGTTAATATGACTTTTCAATTTCATAAGGTTCCTTCTACAGCATCGATGTTGTAATGTAATTCATATACAATAGACTTAAGCAATAATTTAGTTGTTCAAGCGTAAAACAGGATGAAAGAGCGTGTAAACGCTAGCGCCGTCAGTAGCAGGAGGCTAGTGCAGAAAGTCCATTGATTATACAGAGGTAAAAAAAATGTTCATATTTTAAAGACATGGCGGGGGAAATGGAATTTAATGCAGTGGTTCTTATTCGGTCTGAGACCCACTTTATAATGTCTATCTATAAGGCAGTGAAGATCACAGTTTTGTTTTTTAAGATCTTAAACGTGATCTTAAACGTGGCGATTTTGTAATGCAAGACAGTTCACCTGAAGTGCTTGGGCTGGCTGACTGAAAATTAAAAGACCCTGTGCATATAGCCCATTGTAATGAAACCTCTTATCTATCTTATCACTATGTATCTATCATGCCGAACAACTGCACAGCCTTTTACTGATTAATGTTGAACAGCTGAAAAATGTTTTGGAGCATGAATTAACCTTGAAAAACTGCAGTCAAAATAGCTGCATCCCAAATGGCACACTATGCACTTATGCACTTACACACTCAACAGCATAGTATATGTATGTAGCGTTGTCCCAAATGGAACACTAATGTTTTTTTTTTAACTAAACGGAAGTTTAAACTGTTTCCCTGATGATGTTTAACGGTTGCCAAATTAGTAAAATAAATGAGTAAAGTAACAAATAATTCCTGCCATGAGTATAACAGCATTTACCATCAGGAGACGATATAATTACTCTTGAAGGAGAATTTTGCCTTCACAATCCAAAACAAATAATGTGCGCCAGATAGCTCTGCCCCTTCCGCTACAGGAGCAAAGGTGCGGTCGTTGAGTGCGTGAAGTGTCCATTATTACACACTTCATATTACTGGTCGAATGAGTGCATTATCCGGGTAATTAAAGTGCACTTATTATTTTTAGAGTTTTTAGTGTGAACGCACTACTTACACTATTTATACTACAAAATGGCGTAGAATAGTGCATAAGTATGCAATTTGGGACGCACATATTGTCTGTCTTGATTTCTAGGCATATAATGCTAATATAAACTGAGAAAGCCCACCAAATTTACACTCAAACTTTTCTTTTGCCTTCTTGCAAGCAGCAGTATTTAATTCTGACAGAGCAAAATTGATATTTGCATTACATTTACTTACAACAACCAAAAAAAAAAGACCTCAAAATGTTCTATGTATTCCCCAATATCATTGCAAATTTTTTTTACCAGGTTAACAATGACGCACTATTGCACAGTCTTGCTTTTTTACATTACTCAGGACACATAAACTCAAAAAATTACATTTGCTGATTGTTCAAACTACTTATTTTTTTTTTACTTAATTTAGTACTTCATTTTTACTTATTAAATTCAATGTTTTTTTGGTGGACAACTTAATTGTTTTATGTTCGATCTACTTAAATTTGTAAAAACAATTAAGTTAACTTAATCAATTTGTGTTGGGACAACATGAAGAGATTGTGTGGAACCCAGCATTTTTTACAGTGTACACTCCAAAAAATGACATTTGCTGTTTGTACTTACTTAAAATGAGCTAAAGCAACACAATTCTTGAGCTTTTTGGGGGACAGCTCAATTGTTTTATCTTCAATCTACTTAAAATTGTAAAACAAATAAGCTAACTTAATTTCTTTGTTATCCCAACACAAAAATATTTTTTTACAGTATAGTTGTTCAGAGGGACGCAGGTTTGCGTTATGCCCTGATCTCATTCCCTGCATCCTCCACTTTTGTGTCTTCCTCTACTCTTCTTTCAATTACAGGCATAGCATATAAATGACAATGAAAAAAAAAAAGTTTCATAATAAAGGAAAGACAGCCGAGCTCCTCCCGCAGGTTCTAATTAACGGAACAGAGATAAGAAGCACCGCCTCTCTTTCAGGCCACTGGCTAAATTGTAAAAAGCTTCTGGGCAGCAATAAATTGAAGTCATTTGGGAAAGAAAAGAAACCTCACAGAGGAAAAAAGGAGCAGTCTTCACCTGCCGTTTAGCTCTAATCTGCTTCATGTGTCCACTCCATGAAATGTTCACAATCGTAGTGGTCAGAACGTAACAAACTTTTCTCTAGATGATAATGGAAAGTCATTCCACTAGAAAGTTACAGCCTCAGATCTCACAAAAGCACATTTTCTCTCGGGGTTGGAGATATGGCAGGACCATCGCTCATTTATCTTACTACCGCAGGCTTCTATCTCGTCTTCAAGTAAAGAAGAAGCAGGCTGTTGAAACATATGTAATGCTTTCAGTAGCCTATCTGCTAGCTAGATATAGGACCGCACTATCTTTTTTTTCTAAAAATACTGAAATCTTTATATGTTCTTCCCAAAACGAGGAATGAAATGGAGAGAATCTGCTGTGTGTTACCAAAGTCCCTATAAGGCAAGTCATTTCACTCTGCGGGCATCTTTTAAACACAGTATGATCGGGCATTGTGTCTGAATAGGGAAACATCAGATTCTCCAAAACTGTTAGCCAAGCTTACGATTACATGACATATTTGGAATCACCAAAAAGTTACACAACTGTCTCATAAGTTTCATTTCTAAACGTTCGAATCCAAAAAAATCTACATTTTTTCAGGTTGTCCAAGGTAATGTGCATGCGCACTCGAAAAGAACGAGATCACGACACCAACCTCATTTATGGCCACATGATGCTTTGTCCGATCACGCTACTCTTCTGAAGTAATCCACAACTTGGTCTTGATGGAAATCTCCTCCAGAAATGACAGCGACTGGTCTGTATGTCGCATTCATTTTATACAAATTACAAAACCAGCAAGCTTTTATTTTTAGCTGTGGTTGGTTCATTTAAAAGCACAGATTTCAAGCCTTATTTGGATACGTTTCTTATGTATGTGAAGCAAGCGTTCGCTGAGATTCCAGCGCATTTGTTGACCACATACACCAGGCCCATAGCCAGGGTTGGTGGTGGTGGTGGAGGGGGGGTTGTTTGAAAGACCCCCCCCTCACTGACAAAGGTCCAGTATTTGTCCCATACATGAGTTCATTTGTCCTATTTTGACTGTTATGCCATCATAAGTTATCCAAACAATCCATCGAAAAAGGCTTTAAGACTAAGTGGAATCTGATGCAAGTAAAGTCATCTTTCACTGTATTGTTGTTATAGAGAAAATATTTTAGAAGTAACTTTTATTCAAAATCTTGGACCTTATTCTTGAAAAAAGGGCAATAAAAAGTTGTACAGAACCAAAGAGGCCCATATCAATACTTATTAGGCTATTGTTGTTGTCCATGAATTTTCAAATGTACTTTTTTTTTAAAAAAGAGAAGCCAAAAAAATCATAAAGCTCTACATTATTCATTCATTTATTCATTCATTTTCTTTTCAGCTCAGAAGAAAGACACTATAGGTTTTTTAACACTTGAGGGTGAGTAATTAAAAAATGTTGGGTCACATGCTACACTAAAAACTACTGGCTCATTACCTGCCTATTATTAAGCTATTAACTGTTTATTAGTAGTTATAAGCTGTGATCTTATTTTACATCTAATCCTACCCAAAACCTAAATCCAACTTCTACCTTGCTATTAAGAAGCTAATTATCATGTTGATTTTCTTTCGAGGTGTTAGTGCAGAAATGAACAAAGCAATAACCTAATACAAAATATTATACGTTTAAAATATGGAAACGTTATCAGATGGTAATTTCAATGGATAAACAGCACTCGTTAATATTTCAGCATGCACTTTCATATTCAACTTGAACACACATTTACCGGTTAGAATAATGACATCCCGCCCTACTCATAATTCTCTCTTCATATAGGCGTATATACAGTATGGCTATTACCATAACACACTGTGATATAGCCTGATTCGTTAGTTCGTTGGATCGTTTTGCTTTGTCACTACAATCGATCCGCTCCAGAGTTAATTTCAACCGAGCAGAGACCACCTCATTCAGGCGATCTTGGACTGAGTGATTTGCCGCAGATTCGAGTGCGATTGCGGGATTCACATATGCCAAACGAACCGTGCTAACTGGGCAAACAAGACAGGTTCTGAAACAAGTGTGAAAGCACCGTAAGATACAGTTGTTGTATAATTGTATTGGAATCATAAGCTTACCAAGCAGTTTTTGAGAATTTGATGTTTCCTTATTTAAACACCCGAGAGACGTTTCAAAGTGACTTGCCTTTAATTAAATGACTTGCCTTTAATTATATTGCAGTTATATTGCTAGGGTTGGTCAAACACATTAAGGTAGAAAAGGTAATAAGCGGTCAGGACTTTTTTCTATTGGAAATTTGATTGACTTTTAGAGTTAAATCTAACCTCTAGCTTGTGGAATTGGTTTTGACATCACAGACAAAGATGATTAGCCCAGTTATTTTCTATGAATATTCCTTAAACAATATTTATTTTTGATTGTCTACAGAACAAACCATTGTTATATAATGACTTTACTATTTACCCTAACCTGCCTAATTAACCTAGTTAAGCCTTTAAATGTCACTTTAAACTGAATACTAGTTGAAATACTAGTTGTTATACTAATACTATCTTGAAAAATATCTAGTGAAATATTATGTACTGTCACATGGCAAAGATAAAAGAAATCAATTTGAAATGAGTTATCAAAATTATTATGGTTAGAAATGTGTTCAGACAAGAACATACAGGGGAGCTAATAATTCAGGAGGGCTAGTAATTCTGACTTCGACTGTATATAAGCATTTTTTTCTCCTATTAGCTCAGTTTTTCCCTGGTGCCTGATCGGAAGCCATCTGTGTGTAAGTGAACTCAATTTTCATCATATTCATTTCAGGCAAAGGAGCCGTTGCTGTTATAAAAAGAAAGTGAAAACAAGCCGCCTTAGCTGTATTATTTACAGTTTGTTCCATCACGCTTAGCGAGGCGGATGAAACTGAAAAGCGTAAATCACGGGCAACTGTGTCAACCAAAATATCTCATCAGAAATAAATGCTTCTATCCTTTGAGGTTTGCGAGAGTAAATGAGAGTTAGAGTACAGAGAGGATCGAGAGGTTTCTTTCAGAACGACAGTGGTGGAAACATGAGCACAAACTCAATGTTTACCGTCTTTTCATGCTAATTATTTCTAGGACACGATTAGGCCCCCAGAGAAATCAATGCATGTGAGGACATCTGCTAAACTGTAGCTTTTGACTAACTTTGTAGCTTAAAAATGCATTTAAATGCATTTAGAGTTGTTTGTCTTTGCTGAAGTCTCTTTCATCAAGCTAAAAGTGTTACTTTGCAGTTTCAAAATGTTTTTTTGCATGTTACTATTTGGTCACGGTACTATGACCAGTTTGGTGATTCAATGCACCTCTGATTTATATGGTCTCTGTTTTTTTTTTCATGCCTTTCAATTCTGTTTTGTACACAATTATATTCTTATAAAGTACTCAACATCAGTGCTCCCCAACCTTTTTATCACCACCGTCGGGTCAACACTTGACTATTTCATTATGGCCCAAGAGAGGGTATTGTACGTAGATTGCTAGGTCACCATCAACCGTTTTCTCAGAGGATGATAAGGCGACAAAACATTCCTGCAGCTCCGATATGGAGAAAATTAAAAAGCAGTGTTTGGGTGTTATCTGAAGTAATTAGTCCACCTAAATGTGCATATTCCAAAGTATGAAACTGATTGGTCAGTTCTCACGCTCTTGGCATTCTGAAAGTTGAGATGTTTTTAACTAGGTGCATCTGGAAGGTCTCCATTGGAAATAACGAACTTGCACACGGAAAAGACGCGATATGTGAACGACTGTAATTTGACTGTTATGAGTTGATT
The DNA here is from genome assembly GCA_903798205.1 of Danio tinwini. Lineage (NCBI taxonomy): Eukaryota > Metazoa > Chordata > Actinopteri > Cypriniformes > Danionidae > Danio > Danio tinwini. Next base: position 4,202,334 of record CAIGQZ010032675.1, read on the forward strand.
TTATGAAGTTGATAACTGATTTATCCACGCCAACTTTACTTTTGTGAACCTAGCATGTTTTGGGTGGTTGTCAGGGTGTTGCTATGTTGTTTTCAAAGTGTTATGAATTGATTTGATGTTGTTTTACCCTCACCAGGGTGCTCGAGGGTTCATGGAAGTATGTCCAACCAGTCCACGTGTTTTGTTGACTTGGAGAAGGCGTTTGACCGTGTCCCTCATGGCATTCTGTGGAGGGTGCTCCGGGAGTATGGGGTCAGAGGCGCTTTGTTAAAGACTGTCTTGACCCTTTATAAACAGAGTAGGAGTTTGGTTCGCATTGCCAGCAATAAGTCAGACTTGTTTCCAGTGCATGTTGGACTCCGACAGGGATTCCCTTTGTCACCAAATCTGTTCATAATTTTTATGGACAGAATTGGCAGCCTTGGGCCAGAGCATCTCCAATCAGTACCTCCAAGTCCGAGACCATGGTGCTCCATCGGAAAAAAGTGGTTTGCCATCTCCAGGTTGGAGGAAAGTCCTTACCCCAGATGCAGGAGTCAAGTGTGTTGGGGTTTTGTTCACGAGTGAGGGAAAGATGGAACATGAGATTGACAGGTGGATTGGTGCAGCGGCAGCAGTAATGCGGTCGATGTGCCAGTTCATTGTGGTAAAGAAGGAGCTGAGCCAAAAGGCAAAAATCTCGTTGTACCGGTCAATCTACGTTCCTACTCTAACCTATGGTCATGAGCTTTGGGTCATGACCGAAAGGACAAGATCTCCAATACAAGCAGGTGGCAAGGCACACTCTTATAGATAGGGTGAGGAGCTCTGTCATCCGGGAGGAGCTCGGAGTAGAGCCGCTGCTCCTCCACACTGAGAGAGGTCAGCTGTGGTGGCTTGGGCATCTGTTTCAGATGGCTCCTGGACGCCTACCTAGGGAGGTGTTCCAGCCATGTGCCACCGGGAGGAGACCTTGGGGAAGATCCAGGACAGGCTGGAGGGACTATGTCTCTCGGCTGACCTGGAAACACCTTGGGATCCCTGCCCTGAGGAACTGGAGGAAACGTCTGGGGAGAGGTAAGTCTGGGGTTCTCTCCTAAGACTGCTGCCCCCGCAACCCGGCTCCAGAAAAGCGGTTGAAAGTGAATGAATGTTGCTAACTGATTTATTTACGCCAACATCACTTTCGTGAACCTAGAATGTTTTGGGTAGTTACTATGCTCTTTTTTAAAGTGATCTGAATGGATTTTATTATGCTGCTAACTGATTTATCCATTCCAACATCACATTCATAAACCTAGAATGTTTTGGGTGTTAGCAATCCTAATTACCATATATTTGGTCACAATCCCTATGACATTATCAGCTCAACAATGACATCTAGATAACGCACTAGATATCTGTTTCCTGCTTCCAGTGCAAAAAGTATGGGATTGGCTCCTTTTATCTCTATCATCACGATTATATCATAACCCACGCCAATCTATTGCATTATCACCACGTAACCATATTTCTGTCTCTGCGAGTCAGTGGTGAAGGTCACTTCCTGTAGTTCTCATGCCCTGCTGTTTGGCCTCCCAGCTGACGGCTAGACTCCCATAATCCTGTGTTTCCCCCTGTGGGATTACTGCCTTATTGAAATCCCTATCAGATTTTTTTGCTTCTCTACAATCCTTTTCTATTCCCTCTGCAGAAATGCCCCATGCATCTCAATGATATATTCACATTGTGTTCAAGTTGTCAGTTTTTTTTCACCCCTCGTCTCTTTCTCTCTCCAATAATCCATTCTCCCCAGGCAAAGGTCAGGGTGCGTTCAGTTGTGGCGGCCTGACACCACAGAGAAATGCTAAACAGATGCGCTCAGGGATGGGTAGAGTTTCATTCCTCGACCCTGAAATCTTCCAGCAATCGCTACAAGTGTGTGTATGTGGCATGCTTGAAATGCTTTTAGTATCATACTGATAAATGCACATTCTGTATGTACTATATTTTTGGTTACACTTTGCAATGAGGTTCGTAAGTACAAAAGTAAAGTTAATCTAAAGTTAATTTAAAAGTTAATTTGCTTTTCAAGTATCATCACAGAATAAATCCTGTAGAGAGGAGTCTTGTATTAGCCTGAAGTGATTTACTTGTCAAAAAACAACCAGCTGGGTGTACATTGTCACACTTAGTACGTGACTACTTAAGCCAGGGCTGTCCAAACTCGGTCCTGGAGGGCCTGTGTCCTGCATAGTTTAGCTCCAACTTCCTTCAACACACCTACTTGGATGTTTTTAGTATACCTAGAATAAGCTTGATTAGCTGGTTAAGGTGTTTAATTGTAGTTGGAACTAAAATATGCAGGACACCGACTCTCCAGGACCGAGTTTGGACACCCCTGACTTAAGCACAAATGAAATCAAAACGAACCATATGATTTTGTTAGGTCACATCACTAGTTTTGCAGTGAACAATTTATTTGTGCATGTCATTTAAGAAAATAAAAATAGTTTGCCCTTCTAATCTTTAATTGAAATCTGAAAATGCACTTGCTGTTTGTTTTCAGTCAATTTTTCAGATTACGTCTGTCTGAGGTATTGGGCAGGGCTAACATACTTAGCCACGCCCCGTCAACTGTCAGTTTTGAAAACAAACAGAAATGGATGTTAGGTTGTAGAAACTTTCCTCAAACCCTTTTGGGGTCTGTTCTTCGTACGTGGATTTCTCAGTTAGCTGGATTTAGTTATTGATGATTTGACATGATCCAAGATCGTTTTGTTTTTCAAAGTCTTCCAAGAGTTGTTGTCATAGCAACAGTTCTGGTAGCTCAAACCTGCTGGGGAGCGGGCTCATTTCATATAAACAGGATTAGATTGGGTCAGTTCAAGCAAAGGTAATACTGAAAGTATGTACCGAATTCTG
>CAIGQZ010032675.1:4208255-4234658 GCA_903798205.1 Danio tinwini
GTGCGTGCGTGCGTGCGTGCGTGCGTGCGTGCGTGCGTGCGTGCGTGTGTGTGTAAAGGTAACTGGGTGGACAGGTCAGAGTACATACATAAGTATTACACATATATACAACTTGCTTAACTGTAGAAATTATTATAGGTCGCAAATATCAATAAATGAAGCAAATAACATATGTAAATAAAACATAGGTAAAAAAGAAACCAGTGGTAAAAAGTGACAACAATGATAGTAATGTAATGATAGTAATAATGACAGTAAAAAGGACAATAATAATAACGACAACAAAAATAATAATAATTACACCAACTACTACTACTACTACTACAGAAATGACTAATGCTACTACTACAGCAATTACTACTGCTGCCACAACGACTACTACTGATACTACTACAACAACGATGACTACTACTGATACTAAAACTACAACAACTACTACTACATTGAAATTTATATGTTAGAAATGTCTTCTATTTCTTGCAGCTGAACAACAATGATCACCTTAGGTACACCTCATGCTTTATTCAATGTAAATGCTAATAATGTGAGTTTAAATGCCATTTCACTGACATTTATTGCCATACTACTGAAAGGAGCAGCAGAAATTTTCCTGTAAACTTCCCCACTCTTGTGCCTCAAGACAATCCTGTCTTGGAGGTCTACAGACAATTTCTTTGTCTTCATGCTTGGTTTGTGCTTTGACATGCACTGTCAACCCTGGGACCTTATATACTGTAGACAGGTGTATGCCTTTTCAAATCATGTCCAATCAACTGAATTGACCACAGGTGAACTCCAATTAAGCTGCTGAAACATCTCAAGAATGATCACTGGAAACAGAATTTACTTGAGCTCAATTTAGAGCTTCATGGCAAAGGCTGTGAATACTGATGTACATGTGATTTTTCAGGGGTTTTTTTTGTTTTAATAAATTTGCAACAATTGAAAAAAAACTTTTCACATTGTCATTAATGGGGTATTGTGAGTAGAACTTTGAGGAAATAAATTAATTTAATCCATTTTGGAATAAGGCTGTAACATAAAATAAATGTGGAAAAAGTGAAGTGCTATGAATACTCTCCGGAGGCACTGTATATGATAAAAAAAGAACAACTTAATATCAGCTTGAAATACAGTAGATGTCCATTGTGAGAGCTGAATGAGACGTCTAATTCTTTCTGAAATGAAAGGACTCTTCTCTAGCGGTTCTCTGCCAGAGCTAATTGGTCTTTATTTCACGGGGGCAGAATGAGGGATAAACCTGTGTCTCTCTGCCAACAGCATTCTGACAGCTGGCAGGATAATTAACATTTTCAGCAGTCATTAGCCAACCGTAATGTGTGTGGTTTCACATTAGCACAAGGCGCATTTGGTGTATTTGTTTAGTTTTTATGATTAAAAGGTGTTTTTATGTCTATATATAAAAGAGGACCAAGGCTCACATTTTATATTCCAATAAATGTTTCATAGGGTTTGTTTATTTTTGAAAATCAATTCTTCTGTAGGCGTTTAAACCTTAAGGAGTTTGCTACAAAAAGATATTGGACATTTCTACTGTTATTGCTTAGGTAAAAAATAAAATACATATGTGGTTTATGCAAGTTTTAAAAAGATACTTTGGTGGAGAAGTTACCCTGAAATGTGGATATGATTGACTAGCTCATTTGAAACAAATCTGTGTGGAATATGAATATATAATTGCTCCTTTTTCGAGTTGCACGCAATCGGTTGCCATTTAAACTGCCCTGTCAATCAATTTCCCAATTTTCTTTAATATTTAAGACATTTTATATATATATATATATATATAAAAAAATTTACCATATTAGGTAGCCTACTATGTTAGGTGTGCAATCTGACACAATGACATAAGTCATAAAAATCTAGCTTCTTAATTTTGGTGTCTTGTCAAAACAAGATCGGAAACAGATATAAAACATTAGGGATTAAGCCAAAGGAAGGTTGTGTAACTCTTTTTATCCACGATCTTACTTTCTCTCAGATTACACTCCCTGGAGCATCTGACCTGATGTACCTTACTCAGGACATGCATAATACACCTAAAACACGAATTGCCGTAAAGCTTGTCATTGGCAGGGAAGCGTTTTCTCTTTTTAACTGCGAGAAAGAGTTAAACGAAATCATTTATCGATTTGTATTAATACCAGGCATACATGTAAAGCACAAATAATGCCATTCAATTCAGTCACGTCCAGCGGCCATAATCCTTGAACCAATCTCCACCATTGTAAACTGCTTGCTTTGCTGTCTGTTCCATTGCTAATTGTTAGATGTACTCTTTGCAGTCTGAAGTGCGTCAAACGCACAAAATGCCCAATTCGTGCCACAGGATGTCTAATCGCATCTTTGCATTGACTTCACATGTAAATCACTCGCGCTTCATCCGCGTCTGCTTACTGCACAGGCAGCAAAACAATTCCCCCGCCTCCCTTCCATGTAATGTAATGATTGTGAGGGTGCAGGTGAGCCGTCGTTTTTCGAGAAACACTCAAATACATCACGTGCGCTGTGTATGCAACATCTATAAGGCCCCGTTTACACTGCCAGTTAAATGTGACCAAATTCTGTTCTATAACCGTGTAAACACGAAAAACGCATGCATTCGGATATTCATAGATCAGTTTCAGGCCTCCTTCATATGTGGAAATAAATCAGATATAATTCGGATATGTGACAATGCAACTATCATGTAAACAGGCAGATCGGATTTATTGAGGCATTCTGTTTTATACATCATTAAACATTATTGCGACAATGTGGTACTTTGCGGTTTAATGACGTAGAAGGAAGAGCGTGTGTGGAGACGCCGACGCGGTTAACAAGAACAACAGAGGAAACATGGAGGAGGAAAGTGATCAGTCGCCACAATTTGCTCCCACTAGAGCTGAGATCTCTTTCACATCCACAAATTCCTCTGAATGGTGGAGGACACCATATATAATCCATAGGCACAAGCTGTGATGATGACCCTTTCCCCTCCCTTCCGCCTCAAAATCATTTTAAAGTTGGGCGTACTTCGCATATTTCCCAGAGCTAAAAGCAAGACCATTTTCTTCCATCGTGGCTAGTGTGGCGCAGATGCTTGAACCCGCCTTTAAGCATGCACAACGTCATACATTGTATGGCAAGTGTAAACACATGAATCGGATATGGGTCACAATTAAAAGTACATGGAAATGGACAGTCAAGAAAATTAGATATTTACCTTATTTTCCGCGTACGAGCAGGCACAGCCATTTGAATAATTTTGGCTTGAGACTTCCGGTCTCATTCACTTCTATCCATTTTTAGACGTTAAAAACAGCTCGTTCAGCTGCTTGATGTTGCAAACTGATATTTTCTTGTTATATTATTCTATTTTGTCTGTATAGTCATGCAAACACTTGTTTGTAGAGTAAGTAGTTTGACCGTTTTCTGCCGTTTATAATTCCTAGTAATTTCTCCCATAGGTAACTGAATCGGAAGTTCTAAAAACAAAAGCGAAAACGATCGCAATTCCGCATTGAAAAATAAGATCAACAGGCAACAAATCAGAATTGGGCATCAAGACCTGACAGTGTAAACGGGGCCATGTAAAACAATTCATTGCAAACTGAAATAAATCTAAGTTGATTATATGGTCTGGTATTGAATGTTTTATGAGATTATTTACATTTTTTGTTGCGATTATTTAGCATTTAATTAAACATTTTGCAGGATAGCAAAAAATGCTACGTCTTGTTGATTTTGCGTTGGATGAATCGATCGTAGAATCATGCAAAACGAGGGGTATCTGAATATTGCGCATATGAAATAAATGACGTCAGTACGTAATAACCGGTTATGATCTATTACTGAACCGATACCGAATTGTCCGCGTCTGCATCTGGGTGCACCGAATAAACAATTAATTTTGACACCCCTAATAGTGTATAAGTGTGTGTGTGAATGAGAGTGTGTATGGGTGTTTCCCAGTACTGGGTTACAGCTGAATGGGCATCTGCTGTGTAAAACATATGCCGGAATAGTTCATTTCACTGTGGCGACCTCTCATAAATCAGACTGATGTTAAGTTACAACACACTGGGCGCACTGCGAATTTAAAAGAACATTTTTATTAAACAAAAAAATGTGCATCTTTGAATGTCAAATCCTCAATTGATGTAAGAGGACAGCAATTTTTTCGAGTTTTACCTCCTGTTTCATTATTTATCAGTCTGACCTCCATATGTTACAGCTCATGGCCTGGGTAGAGATATTTTACAACCTTTTTCCTCATAAAGCCAGCACAGGTATCCACTCTGCTTATTTTTGTGTTCTCTTATGCATTTCATTAACCCAAAGACACCTTGATATATCCCGTATTTTCTCAAAGGAGGGAAGCTATCGCTATTTTCCTCTAAGCCACGCGTGCACGAAGCACACCAGTAAGAGCTAATCTGTGGATCTACATGTGTAATTGTTTTCCAGACAAGAAGGGAAGTGTGCGTGTGCATTTTGAAACCGTTCATTAGCCCGGCGAGCTCATTTGCTGGAGGCCCTGATGTTTATTGCTGCTGTAGAGATTATGAAGCAACAGTAGAACCAACAGACTGTTTAAATGCCTCTAACTCGCCACATGTGCTTTAATGATCAACTCTCCGTATGTTATTTAATGGCAGGATATTCGTTTTAAAACTCGGAATGACTGTTTAACGTGGAATGGGGAAAATCGGAAGATGTTCCGGAATGTTTGGAGCACTCATGCTAATTCCGAATGGCAGGGGAGTGTAGATGGAACATCTGCTGGGTTTAATAAGGTCACGCTGAGCATCTACAGCTGCATCTGAGACCCCTTTGACCTCAGCAAATAGATACGCCGCTGCTTCAGATGCGCAGCTAGGCAATTTGCAGCACGAAGGTTGTGTGCGCTCTCGTGACAGTTGATTATGGTGCGAATTGAGTTTTTGTTTCAGCTCAGTCAGTTGATTTACTCTGCAATCTCAGGAGTTTATTTTTAGTAATAATTTGCCTTTCTTTGATTCTTTCTAGTTTTTGATTAGCTATTCGATATTCGATTAGCTTTGTTTACACCTGGGATTTAATATAGGTTTTGTCAATCTGATTACAAGTAGATGACATAAATACAGCTCAAAGATGTTTTGATCTTGTAGATTTTCCACCACTTCCAGAAGGCCATATTCACTAGTGTTATCACGATACTGGAATTTTGGTACCAGTTAGTGCTGCAATTTTAAAAAAATCCATTTATCTCTAACATTTGAGAGCTGTTGAATGTGTACTTAAACACTACTGATTGCCCATTGTGTTCACATGCTCAACAGAATAAACGTGAACACAATGGCCAGTCAGCTGTGTTTAAATATGCGCTCAACAGGTCCATCCCAGATGCCTCCGAGTCCAAAGGAGTCAACTGCACTTCTGGACACTGTTAACATAGGGCTTCCTTATAGCACAGTTCAGTATTAACTGGCATTTGTGGATGAAACTACGTATTGTGGTACTTGACAAAAGTTTGCCAAAGTAGTCTTGAGCCCATGTGGTGATATCACTTATAGATGATGATTTTTGATGCAGTGCCGTCTGAGGGATCAGAGATCATGGTTGTTCAGCTTGATCTTGGGCCCTTGTCCTTAGCGCACTGAAATTCCTCCAGATTCAATAAATCTTTGAATGATGTTATGCACTGTTAAAGGGGAAATATTCAAATGTCTTGCTATCTTTCTTTGAGAAACATAAAAATGTCACTTAAAATTAAAACTGTATTATTTTATGCACAGTCTTACATTTAAAAGGGAAACATAAGGGTGATCATAAGCAAAAAGACCCCTAGCCTATAAGGTGTTTTATGGAATAGCTTATTTTAAACTGACCAGCTATATGTTTTCTTTATTGCTTAATGCTTATTTATTTATTTGTTTGTTTATGTACTTTTGTGCGATTAGAAAATTTGTGTAATGACGGCATGCCATCTGTACAAGACTCAGGCAAAGTCCGCCTCTCCTTTCACTCTGCCCCGAAGCCCTAGCTGGCTGTCTTTGGCCCAAGGTATTCGGCGGGCCAAAAAAGGCCATCCACTGGCCCGATCAGACCCCGGAGGTGACAGTGAAAACGCGACTGGCCCTGGCTCACTCTATTTAGGCGCGATAGTGGAAACACATGCAAATACAGAAATGCACTGCAAATAGCACATCAAAAATGTGGTGGGGGACCCCAGAAAGTTCATAGATTGTTAATTAGATTTCATAGAGATGCACCCTCACTGCAAAATCATCCCAGTCGATCTAACATTATAAATTCTTTCCAAATAGTCATGTGGTAAAATTGTGTTCATGTCGCAATATACATTGCAAAATTAAAAAAATATTGCAATGCTACTTTTTTTTCAATATCATGCAGCCCTAACTGAGATGAAATTTTTCATCCCCTTTGAACAGCTGAATGAATGCTAGGTAAAAATGAACATTTAATTAATTCTAATAAACTAAATATTACACTACTGACACTGTAACAGCTTACAGTTTATTCTTAATTTGTTGCTCGAAGGTTTCAGGGGGAAAAAAAAAGAGTAATAAATCACCACCATAATTGTTAGATATTGTCTAGTTAGATAAATTCTACTATTATATTATTCTATTAAAACATTAATATTAAAATCTATCATGAATAAAAAGGGAAATCACTTAAAACAGAATAAACACATAATTACAATAATATCAAAATCACTTTAGACAGTATTAACACAGCAATACAAATAGGAAAACAGTTGTACAGTTGTTTCCAATCATCAAGCCCTTCAGTTCCACAGAGGTCACTCCATGACCTCTGACATAGTTTGGTGGCTCCTGAAAATAGTTACAAAGAGAAAGGCAAACGCACTGAACATTCTTATATTAAGCAATGTGTTAACTTTATTTATTATTCAAAGAATCATATCAATAAAGTAATGAGAAAAAGGATAAATGTTGATCCATGCTGGGACGGATTGAAAGGCAGAAAATCAAATCCATCACCATCTCCCCCACATTATAAGTGACAAGAAGCAAAGCTGGGTCACATTCAATTAGTACAACAAAATAATACAACAGGAGAAAAGAAAAAACATTTTGGCTATGAGTCTTTGTCAGGGTAATTATGTTTCATTTCAAGTGTTTATAATCAGTTGGGTCACATATCTCATTTTAGTCTAGATTAATTAGTAATTAGAATCTTAAAGGTCCAGTGTAGTGCTTTGCAATGTGCATTTTTATTCTATGTTTGTCACTAGCTTATAGATATATTAAAAATGAACAATACTGATACTAACATCTAAAAAAAACTATATTTTCCTTTCATGGGACCTTTAAGAATTAGAAGGAAAAAGTTATATACAGCTGAAGAAAAGGAAAAAAAAATTATTTAAAGGAGCTTTGGTCTTATCACCGATCTCTGGAAGAGCACAGTGATTTATGTTTGATACAACATTATAAGTGGACTTCAGAGAACATTATAAAATTAATCAAGATATAGTGTGTGACCGCTTTAACTTAATAATCATAGTTTCAAGATTGGGCGGCACCAAATGTGTTGCTAGACATAAAGCTCTTCTGGGGCAGAGCTCTCCCTCAAAAAAAAAAATATATAATATATATATATATATAATTTTTATTTATTTTTTTTTTATAAAACAAATGATATAATTATACATAAATAACAGTATTATTGTTATTATACATCTATTATTCTAAATAAATAACAGAAATTTATCCTAAACATAACTGAAAAACAATCTAAAGACACAACTGGAGTGATGCTGAGATAATTTAGGAAATCTTTTGCATAAATATTAATTTCATTTAAATGAAATTCTATAGACAATTTTATAGAACGCAAAAAAAGCCTAAATAAGATCACCATCATATTATTTAAACTTTGTTTTGTCGACTTCTGCTCACTGCATGCAGACACCTCCACATAGAAGACTGTTACGCCAGTTTCACAACGCATGAGCAGCGCAGCTATTTTTCCGGTATGCATGTTCGCAACTGGGACTGGAAGGCGCACGGGTATGTTTTTTTTCTGTGCACGTGCTCGGTTTCCTTTTTGATTAAACTGCTTTCACCAGCGTTGGTTCGGTTGCACATAGAGAATAACGTCTTTATTTTGGAACTTCGACTCTTAATAAATACACTTTGCATATGAAGTAAACCACATCTCAAAGCATTTACTGGGGCACTGGCGGGCTCTAGCTACACCCATGGGCGGCACAATGGCTCAGTGGTTAGCATGTTCTCCCTGTGTTGATGTGGGTTTCCTCTGGGTGCTCAGGTTTCCTCCACAGTCCAAAGACATGCACTATAGGTGAATTGTATGAACTAAATTGGCTGTAGTATGAGTGAGTGTGTGTGTGAATATGAGAGTGTATTGGTGTTTCCCAGTACTGTGTTGCAGCTGGAAGGGCATCTGCTGCATAAATCATATGCTGGCGGTCCATTCTGCTGTGGCGACCCCTGATAAATCAGTGACTAAGCTGATGGAAAATTAATGAATGAGTTTCAGGATTTCAGGTCATTGCTACTGTATGTGGTTTCTTGGCTGCTCTTTGCGATACAGATTCAATTCAATAAAGCCTATCCTCAAGTTCATAATTACATTCTCTAATAACAAGTAATGATAGCAATGCTTGGATTTTATTAGGGTGTTTTTTTGGCTTCTCTTTCTCACTGCCTCACACATTTAACTCATGTCTGAACATGGTCAGCTAGATCTCAAACAAGTCTGCCTCTAATACTATTCAGACCACAAGAAATGTTTTAATGAGGGGGAAATTAATGAGGGCACCTCTGTGTTGCCATGCATGTCATCTTGTATTATCACACTTTGAGCTTTTTTTCATGAAATCATTTCCATGCAACCAACCCCTTAATTTTATGCTCTTCCTTTTTTGTTATTTTTATGCATACGTGTTTGTGCGTGTGTCAGACTAGGTTGTTGACTTTTCTTTTAAGATTTGGCAACCTTGGCACACTTCTAAAGTGTGTGATTTAGAATTGTAAGAGCCATTATTTGATTTAATATAATTTATTATTTAATTCATAAATTTTCCTTCGGCTTAGTCCCTTATTTATCAGGGGTCAACACAGCGGAATGAACCGCCAACTATCTCTGCATATGTTATATGAAGCGAATGCCCTTCCAGCCCTTCCCAATACTGGGAAACACCCATACACACTTGCATTCACACAGACACTCATGTACAGTGTTAACCACTGAGCCAGTGAGATGCTAATTCAACTAATTCAGTTCTCAGTCATTTATTTTGACAATTGACTAATCTATTTGTTTGACAATTTTCCTTGTTAAAGGAACGCTACTTTTTACATTTTTTTATTTTATTTTTATTTTTGGAAAAGGGCTAATTTTAGAAGTCTCCTACAGGTAAACAGTTAACTTTAACCATTTTTGAATCCATTCAGCCGACTTCTTGTTCCAGTGAAATATATTACGCAAGAATGAGTGTAGTTCCTACTAGTATTGGCCTAGAAAAGTAACTTTTCATATTGCGTCGGTCTTAATACACATTGTAATTATAGAAGACTTGATCTTCAAATAGGAAAATTATCAAAACTCTTTTTTTGAACGAAATGCTAATGGTCTAATTCGATTCAATTCATTATGCTAAGCTATGCTAAAAGTGACGCCGCCAGAACAAGAAATAAAAAATATGTCAAATCAACTGTTTAACTTTAGGACACTTGTAAAATGAGGCTTTGCCAAAAAAAGAGATTCAAGGGGGTCACACACCGGATGCGCCGTGAAGTGCCATGCAGCACCATGTATATTAGAATTCTATTCATAGGTTTCTATCAGGGTACACACACCCGCGTCGCAAGTCGGCGGCTGTCCACGGCGCCCAGCTACAACTCAGGACACTGTTCAGATTTTTGCCGTGCCACAGAGCACCATCTGAATACTTTCATTTTAAATAGCGCGCGAATGTGCGCATCTGGTGTACGATACTTCCAACTGTCTTGTGCGCACCATCGCAGCGCTTGCAGTGTGCAACGCCCTTCAGTCACAATTTTAATTACAGCAACAAAAATAATGGTTATAGTAACAATAAACCCTTCTGCTTAAAAAAATGAAAACATTAGTTTTAAAAATCACTCACTTTACTCTCTTTTCTACTTTACTCTCGAAAAGACTCTACTTCCTCATGTAAAATGCTATACTATTTTTCTACGTTTTTTTTGTTTTGTTTTTTGCTTTTTTTCACTGTTAATGTGACAGGACCTTTAAAAAAGTAATAATTATAAATTACTGATTACAACTGGAAAATTGTAATCTGAAAGTAATCAGATTACTAATTACTTTATTTTGAAGGTACTTTTAAAACATATATACCTATACAAATACAAAATAAACTGCAGCTCTTTCAGTAATTTAATATCCAGTGAAAAACATTACAATGGGTTGATCACAGCAGGTTAACATATTCAAAAGAGCTAAAGAGTTCGCCCAATACTTAAAATACTCTGATCATTCATTTGTTCCAAACCTGTTTGTCTTTTTTTTTTAACAGAAAAGAAAAAACTGGGTAGCTGTAACCACTGACATCCATAGTAGGCAAAAGCAATGCAGTGTTTGGGTGTTCTGTGTTTGTCTGAGGTAATTAGTCTACCTAAATGTGTATATTCCAAAGTGTGAAGCTGATCGGTCAGTTCTTGTCACATGACTTGTGATTTTCAATTGAGTGCTCCTGGGAAATGCGAGCGCACACAATATTCGCTCTCAATTTTTGTGCGCGATATGTGAACGGCCCTAATAAGCAGCTACACTTCTTTTCACATTCAAAAGATACCTTCACTCTCAGTCCTGGACAAAATTTTTTAATTTAGCCTCTTTAGGCTGGGTTGGACCGCCGTGATTTTGAGCGCCGGTGTCCTCCTCGATGACGAGGATTGTCGTAGAATGCTTTCACTTTCAGTGCTTGAACAAGTTGCTCGTCGAGTTAAAAGCAGTCAAAAGTTCTTTAGAGCCTGGACATAGATTGCATTTCACCACAATATTTTTGTTTTTACGCTCAATGAAATCAAAGTAATGTCTGTGTTTCCACTTGAAGAAGCAGCCGCACTTAACGGCAGCTATTTCAGCTCGTGTTCTCCAGCAATGTAAAAAGCGCATGCTTATTAACTGACGTTGCAGCAGAAAACGTTATTTAAAAGAAGCATTTTTTTCTTCCAAAAGCTGTGTTTGTAATTTAAGTAATGCAATTGCATTGACTTTAGTAATCAATCAATTAATCAACTTTTATTTATATAGCACTTTAAAACAACCACGGTTGACCAAAGTGCTTTACACAAGTAAAAGCAAATTATACAACCCAACAAAAAAGCAGACTATGCAATATCAAAATATAGACAATATATATCAAAAAAATCCAACAAACATTAAAACATAAAGTGTCAGTGCTATGCATTAAAAGCCAATTTAAACAAGTGGGTCTTAAGCTTGGCTTTAAAAAGTGGCAGGTCAGTGATTGTGCGAAGGTCAATAGGAATGGTATTTCAGAGTTTAGGACCTGCCACTGCAAAAGAGCGATCACCCCACTGCTTGTATCTTGACCGCGGGACTTCAAGCAGAAGTTGGTCAGATCGTAGAGCTCTGCTGGGTTTGTGCATGTGCAAAATTTCACATAAATAAATAGGAGCAAGGCCATTGACGGCATTAAAAACAAACATCAAAAGTCTAAAATCAATTCGGAACTTAACAGGGAGCCAGGAATAGAGAATTGGTATAATATGCTCACCTTTGCGACTGTTAGTCAACATGCGAGCAGCAGCATTTTGCACAAGCTGCAAATGATGAAGACATGACTGATTAACTCCAACATAAAGTGCATAAACATAACTGTAATCAGATTACACAAATGTAAAATGTAATTCGTTACATTACTGCGTTCCTCAAATTTTATTAGAATATAGTAACGCATTAGTGTGGAATGGGTTACATTCATTTCTGGATAGGACAGTGGAGAGTATAGACAGGAAGGCATGGGGAGCTAAGAGAGGGGAAGGATCGGCAAAGGACCTCGAGCTGGAACTCGAACTTGGGTCTCTGCGAACACCATAGTGCTTGACAACTTTTGTAGTTTCCATGAATAGTTTGAATACATATTTTTCGGTCACATTATCTGTTTTCTTTTGAATTTTTAACATTTTAGAAATTTTGTTGTGTTTTTTAATTTTTATTTTTTTTTTATATATGTCCATGTTGTTTTTAATAGATTTTTTCATTTAGCTTTTTTAATTGTTTAAATTAAAACAAATAATTCTTAAACAATTTCTTGATAGCTAGCTCAAATAAAATAAGTCTCTCGTTTAGATCTGTTCTCTTTTGTTTCCACTTTATAATTATTTTATTTCTATTAACCAAAGTTCTGCTGGTCTAGGATCTGCGTCCAGCCATCAGTCAGGTGTTCTGCTCCCAAGTGGGTCTCCTTCAATGATCCGTGTGTCCTAAAAAGCGACTGATGGAGTCTCTGTTTTCAGCTACGCCTGCACATCCTCGTTTAATCACCAATTAGCAGCTCCTCTGCATCACATTAAGAGACCTGCTGAAGCGTGCAGTTACAGCTGGCTCCTGATTCCCTGCAAAAATGTATTATTTCATCATTATGAGTCAATACAGAGATAATAGACACCAGATTAGATGCAGTTAGTTGTGTCGGCTCGCTATGAAGCTTCATTTTAATTACAGAAAGTCTTAGAAAATGCTATCCTAAAGGAATGTGGACAGGAAGGGACTTTTTATAAAGGGATTAAGATATTAACTTCTTAATCTGTACAGTGTGAACAGCATCTATTTCCTCTGAACATATTTCTAATGTGTGTAATCAGCAATGAGACTTTGATATTGCACAGAAGAGCCTTCGGTTACCATTTATGAACCACATTTACAAGCGCTTTGGTGTTTGCTTGAGGCTGAATTACATAACTGAAGCCCCTCAGAGTACATGCATGACATCCTCTGCTTAAATCTGCGGTTAGGGAGGGGGATTGCAATGAGGGCTGTGTTGTGAAAACAGGTTTCTGTACTGAATTATTCAATTTCGGTGGGTTGCTGAAACAGATTTTTTTTTTATTATGAAATGTTGCACACTGTACTTCTTATCTAATTTGGTAACATTTAGCCATGAATATGTTTTTTTTTCAGTATTTTCTATTGGATCGTGCCATTATCATGTCCAGATTAAACATTAATGATGTTACATTTTATTCTGTATGCTGCTTATAGCAGTGGTTATCAGAATCTGTGGTTATCAGTTTTAGTGCTTCACACACACAAGGAATTGGTTTTGGCTACAGAAGCTTCCAGTGTACATAAAGTGACAAGTGACAACACGAAATAAATATGATAAAAAGAGTTGTTCACATATTCCTTTTAAGTGACAACTTTTTGTGATGTTTCTTTTATAAGTTGTTTACATTTTAAGACTTGATAGACTAGATAAAACCTTTTTGGGTAACACTTTATATTAACTACACACTATGAACCATTTATTAAGCATTAGCAAATAGTGAATTCATTATCTGTTAAGCATTAACTCTACATTAATAAGCGTAAGCAGTTTATAACTGCGGCTACAAATGCTGTATTCTTGATTTATAACCACATTTATAATGTGCTTAATAACTGTACTTTCATACTTTGTTAATTATTTATTTTTCATTAAAAATGAAATTAAGTATTACATTATTAACAAACCAGTTATTAAAGCATAGCTGGTTGTTTTTTTAAGATCATTCAGAAGATACAAGATGTGCAGCACCTGAAACTACGGATACTGGAAGCCTGTGCTGGCATTTCTCCTGCAATGTTGCTATCAGTGTGTGAAGAGTGGGTGAAGAGGGTTGCATTGATAATCCAACACAATGGGCAACACATTGAACACATTTTATAAGTGGTCAGAAACTTGTAAATAACTGCTGAAAGAATAAAGTTACATTAAAACCAAGCACACCATTGTTTTTCTTGTGAAATTCCCAATAAGTTTGATGTGTCAAATGACCCTCTTCCTATTGAGATAACAAAGGTTGTATCCAAGATGGCTGACTTCAAAATGGCCACCATGGTCACCACCCATCTAGAAAAAGTTTGCCCCCACACATATGCTAATGTGCCACAAACAGGACGTTAATATTACCAACCATTCCCATTTTATTAAGGTGTATCCATATAAATGGCCCACCCTGCATATTTAACTATAATTGATTTTAATAATAATAGTTATTTATAATAGTTATGATCAGGGCTTGACATAAACTTTTTTGGTCACCAGCCAGTGTGGCTAGTAGTTTTCCAACATTACTAGCCACTTGCCATTTTCACTAGCCACAATTTTGTTGTTGGGAAAATATACTTTATATGCATAAATATGACTTTGACATGCTAAAATTACTTGATTTAGATTTCGTGCAATGTCCACATGCCTGCTAATTCATTTTACTTTTTGTGTATGTTGTGTATGAGCTTGCTCAGTGAGCATGAGCACATGGGTCATGGTTTCATAATGTTGTATTACAATTAGTTTTTATTTCACATGACTTTTCAGAGCTCAAAGGATTTACCAAATTTATCTCTAACCACACTAAAAATAAATAAATAATTATTTCTTAGCCACAAATTTTAAATAGTGTGCAAAAACAAGCTAAATACAGCAGTATACTAAACATTTTATTTAACAAAACATTTCTTAAAAAAAAAAAACAGTTAACACCAGCTAACTACACATAAATGTGAAGTTTATATCCTATATCCTGTTTAAATAATGGTTAAAGCGAAAGCAACAGCTTACAAAAAGACCTATCTGGAGCTCTTGAAAGCAGCAGGGCTGTGGGTGTATGAACAACTTTTTGTCTAGTCTATTTGAAAGGGAACCGATTACACCAGTTGTGTTTCCAGGCACGGTTGTTTCAAGCAAGGAAACGGGAGCGAGCACGTGTTTTAAACAGTCGCGCGCATCACATCAGCTGTTGGCGCCAGTGATTATCCTCTCATTCGGTAATCAACCGGCTTTCTTTTGACAGCACAAACACGATTTTATTTGTCAGTCATGCTTCTTCTCGATTCTAAGATTGCAATTGCATAAATATTGGGCCATTCTTATTGTTGAATCCTGCTTTTAAGAAAACTACAATTTAAAAATGATTTCCAACCAGCCAAAGTGGCTAGTGGAGGTGGCTGTCTAACCCGCCACAGCTAAAATCTACCCGCATTTGGCAGGTGTTAATGTAAAGCCCTGGGTATGATTATTATTATACAGCTAATAAGCCACTAGTTAATAGTGAGAATTGATCCTTAAAGAAAAGTGCTACAAATATTTCCTTAATCTATATTTTTATATAACTTTCTGTCTAGAAATGTTTAAATAATTAATCTTAAGGTTAGTTTTAGGTTTGTTTGTTTGGTTTATGCTTAAACCTAAAGTGTGAATCCTGACACAATTTTTGCAGGTCAGATAAAGATCTCATTTTAAGAAAGTTTGGATATTTTTACCACACAAACTTTTTTTTGTTTTTGTTTTTGCAGCGTATGTGTAACTAAACTAATGAAAAGAGAAGATCCACTGCAACTGATTTATTGCAAGCACCAACACAAAGGAGTTAGCCATTTCATCAATTCAGTCTGTAAAACTTTGACATTGGCCTCTAGTGGTTTATTATTGTTTTATCAGCTATTTTTTTCTTCTTTATCTATCCACCAGGACCCGCCTGCAAGTCAGCATCCCCTAAACTGGAGCGCAAGTCTGAGAAACTGCTGGATAAGGCCAGCGAGAGCGGAGCCTCTTTGAATGAGCTTTCCACATCCAGCTCCGAGACCCACTCAGAGGCCACATCTCCCCAGGACGGAGGCCCAATCCTGGTGTCCCGTGGTGAGGTTGTAGGAGGCTCTCTGGCTCCTTGTGGTGCCCTGCATTCTGTATCTCGGCCTCCGAGCACTCTTACTTTAGGACGACCGCCCAAGAAAGGCTCCTCCGTGCAGTGGATGGAGCTTCCAGATAAGAGAAGAAACAGTGAGCTGTTTCAGTCCCTCACCAGCGGAGTCGGTCCAAGGGAAGGTGGAGGAAGTGGTCTAACCCGGAGGAAGACTCTGGAAAGACCCACTGCAGAGGAGGAAATGAAACAGTGTATCCGAGAATTCCGAAAGATCAAGATCCCTCCAGCGTTCCCAGAGCGCAAACGCCAGTGGCAGTCGGAACTACTTCAGAAATACGGCCTATGAAGATAACTACAGTATCTGATCTGTTCATACAATAGGCTTACCCAACAAAATTCAGTCCTTGAAGGCCTTGTTTTAAAGTGAGAAACCAAACAAAAGTGTATTGAAAACATAAAGAAGGATCTAGAAACACCAGACTTTGCTTCATTATCATTCAGATTGACAGTGCCATCCATTTAGTTGAACTAGACCTTAAATGCCTACCAAACAACGGTGAACTTAAATAAAAGCCATTCCATCTGGAGACATCCAAATAAACATTAACATCTTCAGGAAGTTCTGGAAATAGGGATATTATATTTCTATTTAAACTCTCATCGATCCCCAAAATAAATTTGTGTGGTGTCCAATAGAAAGAGGCGTTACTGTGCACTATACACGTGACGTAGATTTGACATACTGTAAATGCGGAGGTCTACATACGTACTTTATTAGGGCTACCAAACAATTTACAATTGTAATTCAGATTGCCATATGCTTATTAACTGATTCATTTACAATTGTTTGGCATTTCTTAAAGTCTGTGTGACTTGGCGATGTTTATTTTGCTAGCGCACCATGTTATTCTTTAGATAAGCAATTAAGGTGACATTTATAAAAAAAGATTGTTTAGGTAATCTTCAATCAAAGTCAAAACATTTGCTTCGATGTTTGGAGTGTTCGTCCTTTTTGGTACTATTAGATTGCTATGATCTGAGATTTTCCAAAGATCAAGACCCCTCCGCGTTTCCAGAATGCAAACGGCAGTGGCAGTTGGAACTACTTCAGAAATACAGCTTATAAAGATAACTTGTGTTTTAACACTACAGTGTCTGGTCATACAATCGACTAAATACTTCAATCTCTAAAATGCCTCGTTTTACAGTGAGAAACCAAGCAAGAGAGTACTGGAAACATAAAGAGGGAACTAAAGCCAACTAAACACCAGACTTTGCTCTATTATCATTCAGATTGACAGTGCCATCCATTTAGTTAAACTAGACCTTAAATGCCTACCAAACAACGGTGAACTTAAATAAAAGCCATTCCATCTGGAGACATCCAAAACAACATTAACATCTTCAGGAAGTTCTGGAAATAGGGATCCTATATCTCTATTTAAATTCTCTTTGACTCCCAAAATAAGTTTGTGTGGTGTCCAATAGAAAGAGGCGTTACTGTGCACTATACACGTGACATAGATTTGACATACTGTAAATGCGGAGGTCTAAATGCGTACTTTATTAGGGCTACCAAACAATTTACAATTGTAATTCAGATTACCATATGCTTATTAACTGATTCATTTACAATTGTTTGCCATTTCCTAAAGTATGTGTGACTTGACAATGTTTATTTTGCTAGCGCACATTGTTATTCTTTAGGTGAACAATTAATTTGTGCAGTTTAAAAATGTTTGTTTAAACAATCTTCAATCAAAGTCTAACCATTTGCTTCTACATTTGGAGTGGCGGTCCTTCTCTGTTGCTGTACGTTTGATGCTTCAGCCTCAATATTTTTAGCCACGCCCCTCTTACCATTAGTTTGCTATGAGGGAATGATGTGCAAAAATATAGCCCCACCCTCTACACACTATTCAGTTTCAGCTTAAAATGAACAGTGGGTACAGAAAGTATTCAGACCCCCTTAATTTCCATGACTGTTCTTGACTGGCCCAGCCAGAGCCCTGACTTAAACCTAATTGAGCATCTCTGGAGAGTCCTAAAAATTGCTGTGCACCAATGTTTACCATCCAACCTGACAGAACTAGAGAGTATTTGCAAGGAGGAATGGATATGATCCCTAAATCCAGGTCTGAAAAACTTGTATCGTTCCCAAAAGACTCATGGCTGTATTAGATCAAAAGCGTGCTTCTACTAAATACTGAGCAAAGGGTCTGAAGAATTAGGACCATGTGATATTTCAGTTTTTCTTTTTTAATAAATCTGCAAAAATGTCAACATTTCTGTATTTTTCTGTCAACATGGGGTGCTGTGTGTACAATAATGAGGGAAAAAAATCTCTAAAAAAAATAACTTCAATTATTTTAGCAAATGGCTCCAATATAACAAAGAGTGAAAAATTGTAAGGTGGTCTGAATACTTTCCATACCCACTGTACTGAAACAAGTGTCTGAGCAACTTCCGTTTCACACTGACTTTAGGAAATCTCTCCTTTTGCAGTCGTATCAGCCTGTCACCATTTTGTTTCTTTCTGGTTTATGTACTCGTTCTAGAGTTGCATTACGTCTTTACTGTCATACCTCTTTTTCAGCTGTTTTCTTTATCTTTAGACATTCAGTCAGTTTGCTCCTGGGTAAGTGTCATGTTTAAAACATAAATATATTTAATATTTTGGATTAGGATCATGATGTCAGTTCCAACACGATCTACCAGCAATTTGTAACTTTTTGATTTTGTGGCTAATTATTATAAATTCGTACAATTTAGTACGATTTGCTTATCTCCCAATGACGGTTGGGTTTAGGGACGCGGTTGGGTTCCACTCCACCTTTTTCAAATTGTACAGTTTCATACAATTACGAATTCGTACGAATTAAATTGGCAAAACATAAAATAGTTACATTTCCTTGTGAGATCAGGCTGGGGTGCGTTTCCAAATACCATTGTTAGCCAACTAAGGTTGCAAGTTCTGTTGCTACAAACATAGTTTCTGTGATTTGGTGTTTCCCAAATCCATCGTTCTAACGAACATTCGCAAACTGCATCGCAAACTTGTATGCTTGCAACTACACCTCTTGAGCTGTAGTTAGAAACACAGTTCCTGGCTGTGTTCTAATCCCAGTTATCCCCCCTATGCCCTATTCTTTTAGAACATTCTAACATTTAAACTTGGAATTATATAAAAAAAAAAGCTTTAAAGTCATGTTTACAATTGTGCTCCCTTCGCAGTGCACTTTAAAAAACATTGATGTCATTTTGAACACAGTCGTGGCTCATGATAAAAGCTATAGGTGACCTATTATTTAAAAGCGGAATTTGTTACGTCTCCAAAGCTTGTGAAAACAAACATGGTTCAAATGATAGATCTGCGACAGAAAAACTACGGGTTTTGGAAAACACTCGGCACTAAATCTTTCTTTTTTTAATCGACCGTACTATGATAGTTCAGGCACGAGTTATGTCGTTGTTTGGGAAACGCACCCCTATTCAAATCTCACGTCACAGTTAATTTATTTCAAACAAAAAAAAGGAAAGTAATATACACAGAAGAACATTTTATGATATGTGTAATTGGCAACAAAACAATGTCATGTTATGGGCTAAATGCATTGTATGTACTTACACTCACAGAAATGAAGGTGCAAAGTTGTCACTGGGGTGATTCCTTTTTGGTAGTGGCTAAACGGATCACAAAACCGGTGGTTCTAATCACATTTCGGTTTTGGGCCACGAATCGAACACTTTTTCAAAAGTACAAAAACATTTGGGTTCAACCAAAAAAATCTATGATTAACATTTTGTGCCTAATTGTTTTTTTGACAAGTAGCCATGTAATAATCATGATAATGTACAGTTGAAGTCAGAATTATAAGCCCTCCTGAATTATTAGCCCACTGTATATTTTTTCCCCAATTTTCTCTCTTCCCCAAAGGTTGAACCCCTTACAGATGTATGGAATAAATAAAAATAATGAAATATAAAAAAAATTGTTTTAAAAGTACTGCCATTATAAATACTTTTCAGGGGATATATTTGTACATCAAGTAACATTGTAGTTACCTCAGATTACATTGTTAATTACATTGGATAGGTTAATTAACCTCTAAATGTACATATCTAAATGTTGTAATACGTTTCCAAACTTTTTTCAGAAAAATATCAGTCTTTATTTGAAGACATGCAGTCTTTTTCCCCATTACACAGACCTGTTAAAGTCTCTGAATCCACTGAGCCAACTTTGGAGAATCTTCTTGCATCCAGTTATCATTTTTTTGCAACCAGTAATAAAATCCTAAGTACAAATCTTATTTCTTCATTAAACATTTCTTTGGACAGTGCTTTCCCCAATTTCTGATTAATGGAAAGAAGTTGTTTTTTTTCCAACACATTTTTAAACATAATAATTTTAATAATTAGTTTATAATAACTTATTTATTTTTTCATGATGCTAGTATTCAGCTTAAAGTGACATGTAAAGGTTTAACTGGGTTAATTACGCAAATCATTGTACAACAAGGCGGGTAATATTGACCTTTTTTTATTATAAAAAAATTCTAGCCAAAATAAAACAATTAACTTTCTCCGGAAGAAAACAAATATTATAGTAAATACTGTGAAAAATTCCTTGCTGTTAAACCTCAATTGGGAAATATTTAAAATATTTGTATTGTTTTTTTGAACTAATTTTAAATGAGCAAGCTTGATGAGTAACTTGAACAAGCAGCAAGTGAACAGCCCCTTTACCCATATACGTGTATCTATAAAAAGGTACCACCCCTATGACAGCTTTTTGTTTCTTTGTAACTGAGTGCATAAATATGATGTTTGTTTGTTTTATCAAATGAGAATCATTAAGAATTACTATGTGAATATGAGTGTGTAAAAGAGTAGAAACCGCAGAAAGAATTCCTCTTTTTTTTTTGCACATGAAACAAAAGTCCAAGACCCATTCATTGTGTAGTGAAAACCATAATTCAGATGACGATACTCTTAATCAAACAAACTACACTACTAGAGTTGGTGTAAATTGAACCAAGTGTGAACACTTCCATCCTTAATGGACTTTTTTTTCAAGAGTGGTTTAAAATGAACACAGATATACCATAATGCAGTGTTTCTCAACCATGTTCCTGGAGGACCACCAGCACTGCATGTTTTGATGTCTCCTTTGTCTGTCACACCTATTACAAGTCTTTCAGTCTCTGCTAATGAGCTGATGATCTGAATCAGGTGTGTTTTAAGGAGACATGGAAAATGTGCAGAGCTGGTGATCCTCCAGGACAAGCTTAGTTAACAAAAATGGACGAAAAAACTAAAACTAGAACTGAAAAAACTTTTTCACTAACTGAAATAAAAATGTAATTTCCTAATTTAACACATTCATTTTATTTCAGTATTAGTGATCGCGATCATGAAACAAATAATTATTTTTAACCGGATCTTCTAAGTGAACCGGTTGAACTAAGTCACCAAATCGAACTGAATTATTTGAAACGATTTGCGTTTCCAGTAACGTTAAGCACTTATCCACAACTTACTTTTTACATGCCTTATACCTCATCTGACTTAATAAATAAATCAATATATAGCCTACTGAGTTATTCAGTTATTAGAACAGTACACTGAGATCAGATTTGAGAAGCGGTGAAACAATAATACTGTGCATGCATGATTCAGTGAAGCGAACACAAACAGTACATGACAGCCTGCTGTGACTGAACTAAACTTGAACAAAACCGAGGGCTTTAAATGAGAGGATCTGGCGAAACGACTTTCTGTTTAATTCATAACAGAAAGTCTTAATGGAATTTAATTAAGTGAATCATGCTTCAGTTGGATTGCAAAAACGTAATTGTAAGAAACCGGATCATGGTGATGCTTTAACTGACTGAAATCATGATTGCTGACTAGACATTTTGAGACATGATTGCTGACTAGACATTTTCAAATGTTGAGTCCAAACTTGAGAAGACTGTCACAAAAGATCCGCCTCGCGTTAAAGATCTGAACTTCTCATCACTACTTTGTATCTAACCTCAGAGGCAGCCTTGCACACATATTTTACCCAAGGCTGCTGTCTTGTGGGCTGTTGTATTTGAATATGAAGACGAGTAGATAAGTGTTCTTGTGTCAAAAAAATTTTTGGTTGAGTTTTTATTATACAGTATTTATAATAATGATTTTGAATCTTGCACCTAACAAATATCCTAATTTACAAAAATAAAACAACAACAACAACAAACAAAAACTAATACTGAAACTAATAAAACTAAAACCAAATAAAACTAATAAAATAAAACGGTCACACTACAATAAGGTTCATTAGTTAAATGTTAACTAATGCATTTACTAACATGAACAAACAATGAACAATACATTTACTACAGGATTTGTTCTTGTTACTTAACGTTAATTAATGAAAATACAGTTGTTTATTGTTAATTCATGTTGACTCACGGTGCATTAACTAATGTTAACAAGCATGGACTTGGATGTTAATAATGCATTAGTAAATGTTCAATTATGATTAATAAATGCTGTACAAGTGTTCATGATTAGTTCATGTTAGTAAATGCATTAACTAATGAACCTTATTGTAAAGTGTTACCAATAAAACAAACACAAAACTAAGACATTTCTAAATATAAAAACTAGTAAATCTATTATAAATCTATCTAAACTATTATAACCTTGCTCTAGAAACGTGGTTGAGAAACACTGCTATAACTACGTTTTCTTTTCATTCCACCCCTTTAAATGACCTAATTGTTACTTTTATACGACAAGCCTCTATAAACATAATCTTCACACTGGTTCTCCTGTAAGTGAATGATACATTTAAATCACCCATTGTCTGGGCTGCTTTTGCTATGACATTTTGTTGTGTGCTGTTCACTTTCTAAAGTGTATGTGTTTGTGCTCTCATTTCTTTTATCTAAATTTCTATAGACTCCTTTTTTTGAAGAAGAAGAAACGATGGAAGTTTTGATTTTGGCATCACACAAAAAATGGAAAAAAAAGAAAGTGTGTTGCTACAAATTATTCATAAAGAGCCCATTGGTGGCAGCATTATGGAGTGGGGTCTCCTAAAGCCTCAGGCATGTAGAGAAAAAATGAGCTGCACAAGTTGACCTCCATCATCCGGTTCTTTCACAGTTCAAAAATATCCATGCAAACGGTTGCATCTTCTTGACACACATTGCTCCTAGTCTACGTTTGAGATTTATTTTGAAATGGAAATAGCCATGGCGTTGAGCCAGTAGCTTAATCCACGTGCTGAAACCAGTTCCAAGATATTGTTTATGGCAGAGCGTCATCCCAGACTCGGGGAATGATCTTTCCATCTGCCGTAGGCAGCGCATCAAATGTCAGTGAGCAAATTTTGCGGTGAATTTCCATCTCCATAAAGACTTGTATTTGAGAGGGGTTTGACGATTGCCCCTCCAATTGATGTGTATAGTGTTCTACGCACATTTAAAGCACAACATTCTGTAAATGCCGGTTTGAGACGTGATACGGTCTCAATCCAGGACACAGGTTTGAAAAGCACAAGGCAAAGCATAATGTTAAATGGGTTTAAATCAGGACTTTGTGTGTTAGTCTACCGTGAAACCAAGCTGAAATGCTCCAAAATTTGTAAAGCCATTAGTTGTGTTATCTGTTGATTTGCCTCAGTGTCATGTAATAAAGGTGTCATGTTATGATGGGTAATTTAATGTGTTTTGTCTTTTGCTCTAGTTTTTTAAACTTCGTACTAACACTACCTGACCAAAGTCTTGTCGCCTATCCAAGTTTTAGGAACAACAAATAATTACTTGATTTCTAGTTGATTATTTGGTATTAGAAGTGGCTTATATGAAAGGAAAAGGCCTCTAGATTACGCTTATTTTACCAAAGTAAAATATGATCACGTCTTGATTTTTTATTATTGAATTAGAACAGTAAGGTCTGTCTTTGCTTAGACTAAAGACCTGTCACTTAACAGAAATTATGTACAGAATAGCATATAAAGTCATGGTGCAGTGGAAAAAGAATTAACATTGTGTATGACCCCCATGAGCTTGGAGGACTGCATCCATACATCTCTGCAATGACTCAACTTATTAATAAAGTCATCTAGAATGACAAAGAAAATGTTCTTGCAGGACTCCCAGAGTTCATCAAGATTCTTTGGATTCATCTTCAATTCCTCCTCCTTCATCTTACCCCAGACATGCTCAATATTGTTCATGTCTGGTGACTGGGCTGGCCAATCCTGGAGCACCTTGACCTTCTTTGCTTTCAGGAGCTTTGATGTGGAGGCTGAAGTATGAGGAGCGCTATCCTGCTGAAGAACTTGCCCTCTCCTGTGGTTTGTAATATAATGAGCAGCACAAATATCCTGATACCTCAGGCTGTTGATGTTGCCATCCACTCTGCAGATCTCTCGCTTACCCCAATACTGAATGTAACCCCAAACTATGATTTTTTTTTCTTCCTGATTTCTGTGAGAATCTTGAGTACATACAGGTTCCAGTAGGTCTTCTGCAGTATTTGTGATGATCTGGATGCAGTTCAACAGATGATTCATCAGTAAAATCTACCTTCTGCCACTTCTCCAAATGATCAACTAGAAGTCAAGTTATTATTTGTTGCTCTTACAACTGGCATCGACGACAAGACTTTCGTCAGGTAGTGGTATTTTAAATGAGCTGAAATAACACAAACCTTGAGGGTTTTTTTGGAGACAATCAAATTGTTTTATGTTCAATCCTCTAAAATGAATATCTTAATTCCTTCATGTCACCCCAACACAAATGGATTGCTGATGACTTTGTATGTTTCTTTTTTCTCGGGAAGTCTTCAAAGTTTACTGTAATATCCACCCACCTGTGCTTTTTTTTTATTTTTTTTACAGATGAAAAGGTCAATAGCAGCCTTTTCAAGGCACATACGCACTTAAAATCTGTTTATTGATTTTTTTTGTCCTGCATTCTGACAACAATGCATTTTATTCTGACAGTGCAGCATGTCCATGCCCTTTTAAAAGTCACTTCAGCCTTGAATGGTCAAACCTGTCAAAATGTATCACTCTACACACAATATAAAGTTTGTTTCCGCTTTTATCAAGCCTTTTTCAATACCTCCCTACTTCAGTAGTGCACAAATACAATCCTTTTTTTCTATCCTGAGACAAATTTATTCATTGATTTATATAGCTCGTTGTTTATTTAACATTTAAATGCTCTCCCGCCATTAGATACACCTTGCAAGTATTGGCTTTTGCTAGTATTGGAACCGCTGATAATTCTTTGGAGCATAGATTAAATTCAAGTGCTGGAAACATTCCTTTGAGACTTTAACCCGTAGCATCCTGCAGTTGCTACAGAATTGCCGGCTACACATCCTTGATGCTAATTCTTGTTCCAGCACATCCTAAAGGCGCTGTTGAGTGGATTGACTGTTGAGGTCATTTGAGTAACGTGAACTTACTTTTATATTCACGAACGCAGATTGGGTGTTGGGACGTTTTCCTGCTTGTAGTAGCCTATGGCAGACATGGACGGCAGCAATACTAAGGGTAGATTTGGACAAGTACAAATGTAATCAAAACTAACCACGTGATTTTGTTCGCTCACATTGCTTGTTCTGTGGTGAACAATTAATCTGTGCATGTCATTAAGAAAAAAATTTGTTTCCCCTTGTAATCTTAATACTTAATCACACCCCTGAAACTGTCAACAAACAGAAATGTTGAGGAGGAGGAGTCTGACTCTCCTGAAACCCTTTTCCCCATGATTCTGAATGAAATGCATATTTTACTACATCCAATCAGCTCGCAGTAGAAAAAAACAAGCCACGCCCACTGTTTTCTCATTTAATATTCAGTTTCTCTAGGAACTGCGTCACAATATGAAAAAACAAAACAAACAATCGCAGCTTCTGTATCATGTGGAATTTAAATGATGTTAATGATATGGTCCAAAGTGTGCCAGGAAGTATCCACAGCACCACCAGCAGCCTGAATCGTTAATACAAAGCAGGATGGCTCCGTGCTTGTTTATGCCGAATTCTGACTAAACCATCCAAAAAATAATAATAATTTGCAGCAGCAGTAAGCTTTGTTGCTATGGTGAGCTTGTTTGGATTGCAGCATCGGTTTGCTGTTCATCTGCTCTAAAGATTTTACGTATAAGAAGATGCTGCAGCCCTTTAGAGGGTATTGACATCAGTTTCCCGCCGGAACACACATCAGCTGGACCAAACTACCCTTCATTGATTGATCGATCCATCCATTCATCTTCTACTCAGTTCTATCTATCTATCTATCTATCTATCTATCTATCTATCTATCTATCTATCTATCTATCTATCTATCTATCTATCTATCTATCTATCTATCTATCTATCTATCTTTCTATCTGTCTGTCTGTCTGTCTGTCTGTCTGTCTGTCTGTCTGCCTGCCTGTCTGTCTGTCTGTCCGTCCGTCTATCTTCCACT
>CAIGQZ010032675.1:4235058-4267325 GCA_903798205.1 Danio tinwini
TCTGTCTGTCTGTCTGTCTGTCTGTCTGTCTGTCTGTCTGTCTGTCTATCTGTCTGTCTGTCTGTCTGTCTGTCTGTCTGTCCGTCCATCCGTCTGTCTATCTTCCACTAAGTTGTTCTATCTATCTATCTATCTATCTATCTATCTATCTATCTATCTATCTATCTATCTATCTATCTATCTATCTATCTATCTATCTATCTATCTATCTATCTATCTATCTATCTATCTACATCTGTCTGTTCGTCCGTCCGTCTGTCTATCTTCCACTCAGTTGTTCTATCTATCTATCTATCTATCTATCTATCTATCTATCTATCTATCTATCTATCTATCTATCTATCTATCTATCTATCTATCTATCTATCTATCTATCTATCTATCTATCGTTCAACCCAAAAATTCATGTACAATTATATGTACAATATATATATCATGCTATGATTTTACAGCAAATTCAACATAATATCTTAAAATTATATTTACAAATCCATTTTTACTGCCTGCAATTCATTTGCTTTTGTTCTCTGTAACGTTTGGCAGTCTCTTAAAATATACTTCAGGATATATACCTACAAGTATATACCTATACAGTACATAATATATAACTATGCCTACAAATAATAATGACTGTTTAAAATGTTAATATTAACCATCAGAAAATGTGCTGTGGTTTACCTTGAAACCAGTAATCGTGACAACATTGTTTATCACCCTTTTTTTTTGCAACACTGCACTTGCAAGAAGATTTTAAAATAATATTTTTTAAGGTTTTAACCTATATCCTTAAATTTATTTAGAAAAAAAAGAAATCACTGACTCTAAATGTTCTTAATTCATACTTTGTCTCTAACAAGAAAACAATTTCTGGTGAATTTTAAGGGGTTTTATTTGTCAGATTTGTCAGTGTTTATGAATGCTTCTGTATTTCCCAGTGTTAACAAACACTGTCCAAAATGGTTGCATCAAAACAGCTCTGAAGCCATTCTGGATTTATCAAAGCTAGTTTTGGCAGTATTTTCCAGCCGGGATTCTTTCAAAAAAGACTTCTTGGCATTTCACCCTTCTTCATATGGCTGGTAAGTCCTCAAGAGCATAGTTATTTTGAGCCATCAGGAGTCAGTTGTATTATTCATGTGAGACTTCATTTAGGCCAAGTCTCATTGTTGTCATTCGACTTTTTTCTCTTGAGCTCGGTGTAATCGTTCCAGACATCTGAAATGATGCTTGTAATGGAGGCACTCATAGTTTTAGTCATGCAATCAGTCAGGCAGATCTTACACAGTTTATTCATACCTGTCAAATCGACGTCTGTCTTAAATTTGAGATACGGTGTTTAATCAGCCTCCTTGTCCTTCCCAAGCTCTTAGCTCGAAGTGTTTTTGGAGTTCACTTTGAGTGGTGCATCATTAATTCGGATAGAAAAGCTACAGAACTGTGCTATTTTGCCACGTACATGTTATCCGTAGATATTTAGTTGACATGAACAATTGTGTTGGTTAGCTTTGCCCAATTAGCTCATGTCTACACCATCTAGATGAAGATTCCAGCTTCTCCGTTTATATCCGTTCAAAGGTAGCAGTGTATCTGGACTAAACTGATAGATTAAAGATTATTTTTATGACTTTTATGATTTTCACAGTCAGGCCAATGATACAGATTTAATGTTTATGTTATATAGTTTGATATATTACAAAATGTCTCTCTCAGGACAACACTAGTTTCTCACAGACTTCACTAGTCTCTTACTGAACATCAAACCAGCTCCGAATTCATTCTGAATTCAACCAAAGCTAGAAACAGGGCGCCATCTTCCAAACTCAGCTGGTTATGGCAGTATTTTGCAGCAGGGATTCCTTCAACAAAGACTTCTTGGCATTTTACCCATCTTCAGATGGCTGGTAAGTCGGTAAATATATTGGACATAGTGGCTTCTTAGCCATAGTAACATTTTGCTATGGATTTGCAGAGATTTTCAATCAGGTTTAGGTCAGGACATTAATAAGGACATTTCATTATTTCAGCGTTTTCAGCTTGAAGGATCTGCTTTACATCTTTTGCTTTGCAGAGTGAACGTATAATCCAAATTCATGTCTACACCATTCAGATGAAAATTACAGTTTCTCCATTTATATTCGTTCAAAGGTAGCAATGTATTTGGACTAAACTGATCGTTTAAAGATCATTTTTAAGAGTCAACATTTTTACAATATAAAATGTTTTTGAATGTTTTTTTCAGCACAAGCTTGCGTTTCCGGTTTGTTGCATTCGCATGGGTATGAATGGAAGTGACCATGAAAAATGCAGTGACCATGGCTTTACACCGATAACTTGGAGGATTCAAAAGTGTTCTCTAACTTGGATCAGTTGTTCATTTTTAAATGTCTCATTCAAGTTTCTTTTAGCTTGAGAATATATGCAAATCATGAAATAGGCTTAATGTTCGTGTGAACGTCTAACCGAAATAAAATATTGAGTAGGGGACGGGGCTTTATTTTTGTACATCATTCTCTCATAGAAAACTAAAGCTGCGGTCACACTAGAGTTTGAGCTTGCGAAATTCTGTCGTACGGCGTTACGAAAGGGGGCGGGATTAAACAAGATAATTAGACATTTAAAAAAGCGAGCGATTGCTCCATGTTTTAAATTTCTGTGCAGAGAGGTCATGTTTTGATCCTCGATTGGTCTCACGCAGTCAAGTGTTGCGATTTTCGCAGATCAGAATTCACCAAGCTTGAACTTTGCAACCCAGTAAACTGCGAAATTTGATGCAGGAACTTGCATTTCCGGTCTGATGCATTCGCGTGCTTATAATTGGAAGTCTATCAGGAGAAAAGTCCAGTGTGACCGCATCTTAACACTAAGAGGGGCGGGGTTAAGTATATCATGGCTGAAGAACCAAATGGACAGCAATAGAGGAGAACCACTAGTCTAAACGTGTAAGCAAATGGTCAGGCTTTAATTCAAGATTACCAAAGCATTTATTTTCAGTGGATTAACTTAATTGTTCACATGAATAATGAATAGCAATTACCACTATCAAAATAAACATTATACATTTTGATATCAAGCTTTAAAAGCTGCTCATTTACTCTACAGTTCTTAAGTAAACCAATTTATTACACCACCTATTATAATAAAAGACCATCCAGGATTGTTAATGCTTTAATGTGGAACCATTTTTTTTAATCAGAATATTTTTTCACCATTTTGAACAGGAATGAGGATGTATAGTACAGAGATATATAGTAACGAAGTAGAACTACTTCACCCATGTACTTAAGTACTAAAAGGTTGAATCTGTACTCTACTGGAGTATTGTTTTTTTTCTTCTACTTCTACTTTTACTTCAGTACATATTTTCAATGAGCTTAATACTTTTACTCCAGTAGATTTTTTATGTGTTGCATAGTTACTCGTTACAATTATAAAAATGTTACGAATCAATCATTCATTGATCAGACGATCAAAGAAGACAGTGCTGCCTGCCTGCATTGAGAGCACTTTAGTTTGTTTTAGACATGGAAAACCCAGAAATTCCACTTTCAACTCCACTTTCAACTGTTCATGGCGATGAGGAAAAAGACCACCCGTGACCCTATTTAAAACCAATGTTTGCATTTGTCGGAGTGAAAGACAGCTCATATAGAATGAAGTGCATACTCTACCGTCAGATTTGAAGCAACATGTCAAGTTAAATATAATATAATACACAAAACAGCAGTTTGAGCTATCCATAAGAGCTAGATAAGTTAACTACAGTTAGCTACCCGCGGTTCATATCATGCTGCAATGTTCACGTAACGTTAACTATCTATCATAAAGGCTGTTATGCTGAATAGTGTTTTTGACCCATCACATATATATATATATATAATTAATGTTTTTTTTTAATAACTACATAATGCAATACTTGTACTTTTACTTGTACTTTGTACTTTCAGTACTTTAGTAAATTTTTAAATAAACTACTTGCAATACTTAAGTACAAAAAATGTTGAATACTTTAGTACTTCCACTTAAGTATTGTGCTTAAAGAGCACTTCAACTTCTACTCAAGTCACTTTTATGACAGAGCACTTGTACTTTTACTTAAGTCTGGGTCTCTAGTACTTTATACATCTCTTTGTTTAGAAGTCATAGATTTAACTTAGCATTTAATCAAAACTCATATATTCTATTGACAGTTGCAACTAAATGACTAATTTGAAAATGAACACATTACAAGAATAATTATACATTGCCGGCCACTTTATTGGGTACGACTACTCGTTAACGCAAATTTCTAATCAGCCAACTACATGAAAGCAACCCAATGCATTTAGAAATGTAGACATGATCAAGACGATCTGCTGCAGTTCAAACTGAGCATTAGAAGAAAGGTGATTAAAGTGACTTTGAACGTGGCATGGTTGTTGATGCCAGACGGGCTGGTCTGAGTATTTCAGAAATTGCTGATCTACTGGGATTTTCACACACAACTATCTCTAGGGATTTACAGAGAATGGTCAGAAAAAGAGATATCTTCTGATGGCTACTTTCAGCAGGATAACATGCCATGTCATAAAGCACAATTCTTGAACATGACAATGGCCTCCACACTTAACAGATCTCAATGCAATAGAGCACCTTTGGGATGTGATGGAACAGGAGATTCACATCATGGATGTGCAGCTAGGAAATGTGCAGCAAGGAAAAGGGGGTCCAACCCGGTACTAGTAAGGTGTACCAAATAAAGTGGCCGGTAAGTGTATTTTAGCATTAGAAATACTACTGTGACTAACAAACTTACACATCCTGTTAGGTTAAACATAAACTATTATTTTACGAGTCAGTCCTGTTTGTTTAGGAAAGCTGTGGCACAAGCATGAATAAATTTGGTGGTGCTCTATTAAATTTGTTAACCACAATATATATCTACTAAAGCAGTCTGCCTAATGGAAGTGTGTTAATGGAGAACGAGGTCTGTCTAGATATTATGAAAGACTGATTAGAGGACTCTCATTGTGTGGCATTTTAAAGTGATGGATAGAAAAACAGTTCTTGGAAAGGCCAGGCTCCCCTGCTTCTATTAAACCCCAGCCGCAGAGAGAACGAAAATAATGTTCAGTGTGTGAATTAAAGCCGTGACACACATCAGTATATGTCCCGTTTCCTGAACACCACCAATATACGTGCATGCACACCCACACCAATCTAAATGCAAACATGAGCGCGTTTAAAATGCTGCCGTTCAGCTCGCTCAGATCAAATATGCTGATATGTTCTACAAGAACGCTTTGAGAAGGAACAGTTTTTCCCCTTAAGCCCGCTCTCGCTTCCTCACAAAAGCAACAGCACTTACGTTTACACATGCACGACACATCGCTGACAGAACAGAACATTTAAATAGATTTGAATAAGAAACAAAAGACTTCAGGATTAGCGACATTGTTCTCGGAAATCTCTATGGCAACTTCATTCACCTGTTTTAGAAAGCTGTTGTCCGGCTCTCAGAGGGGGACATGAGCATTATGTCCTATGTGGAAAAAAATGCTCATATCAGCGTTGCTGCCCGTCATGCGCAGGCACAGTATAGAGAAAAAATGACAAGCGCAATTACGAGCCACTCAAAAATCCATCACAGCCTGTACTGGGCCAGAATGGCGGAAATTTCCACATGAAAAATGTCAAACAGTCTTTTATGCTGTTGCAACCTCTCGTGACTGTACCAGCTGATGCTGTAATGTATGAAAAGTGGCATTCACTATGGTAATAGCGTGCAATCCTATATAGTAAAGATGTGCAAAGCTGCACATTTTCAGAGTCAAGTCGAAAAGTGGTAGGTTTTAAGAATGGCTGAATATGGTTTTTGAAGCAATCAGAACTCCCTAATTCAGACAACTGACGACTTTTAAAATGAGCAAATGGTAAGAATAAAATGTGGCCCTGGACCACAAAAGCAAGGTAAGGCAAATTTATTTACAGTGGGAAAAGTATCAAACACGTCACCATTTTTCTCAGAAAATATATTTCTAAATGTGCTGTTGACTTGAAATTTACCCTTAATGTTGGTAACAACCAAAGAAATCCATATATTCAAAAATAACAAATCGAATTAGTTCACAAATGAAGTTGTGTGTAATAAAATTAAATGACACAGGGAAAAGTATTGAACACACAAAGAAAGGTAGGTGTGGAAAGGCAGTGAAAGCCCAGAGAGCAGCTGAAATCTCTCAGTAGTTCTTCAGCAACCCTCTGCTCTTTCTCATTGTTTGTAAAGTTTATTTATAAACTAATTTCGAGAGGATCACGTGCTTATGATTGCTTACAGCCGGCCCGCATTATTTAATTTATGATTTACCAATCAGACAGTTCCTAAGCCACTATAAATACTTAAGTTCCATATAACAGCCATCTTCATTTTGAAGAATCCCCCCTTCCACCCCTACTCCTCCTCTTTTCCTAGATGGGTGGCATGGTGGCCCAGTGGTTAGCACTGTTGCCTCACAGCAAGAACATCACTGCTTCTAGTCATTAACAAGCCAGCCGATGTTTCTGTGTGGAGTTTACACGTTCTCCCCTTGCTCACGTGGGTTTTCCCCGGGTTCCCCAGTTTCCTCCCACCATCTAAAAACATGCAACTTAAGTTAATTCGCTAATCCAAATTGGCACCATAGACATGCTCCTAGTTAGTAGTTATCTCTTAACCTTCCTGTCGTGTTCGGGTCAAATCTGACTGATTTACAACTTAAAACGTTCATAAATATTGTGTTTTACATCTGATTGCCTCAAGGCCTTATGATATCCTCCACACTATGCACTTGAACATATAAAAGTGACGATCACCTCTTTCATTGAATTTTGAGTGTTTTAATCAACCTTTAAACACCTGTGGTGTTCCCAGTCAAAAGTGACCGCTAGAGGAAATGAATGGGTATCCAGACTATATTCATCCACCAGACAGAAAACATCCCCATACACACCACCCCAATTCACTCACTCACTCACTCACTCACTCACTCACTCACTCACTCACTCACTCACTCACTCACGCACTCACTCACCCACTCACTCACTCACGCACTCACTCACCCACTCACTCACACACTCACTCACTCACTCACTCATTCAAACTGAACAATGTCTTTTGCAGGTACACATCTCTTTTTTCGTGCTTATGTGCCAATCCTCTAGCCTGATCTCACAAGGAAACACAACTATTTAAAGTTTTGTCAGTTTAGTGGCTAATTCGTACAACCCAACCCCACCCCTAAACCCAATTGCCATTGGGGATAAGCAAATCATACTAAATTGAATGAATGAGATCATACTAAGTCATACAGATAATCCACTAAATCAATAAGCTATGAATTGCCATGAGATAGTGTTAGATCCTCCAATGTGCATCACATTTTATGTCTAATTCTATAAAATTATGTTGAACACTACTTTGAGACATTGTTCACAGCTAAAGAATGTTGAATAAACACTTAATGGTGAAAAATGCTTTTTTTGTGCTAATATAAGAACAGTTAAAACAGGTGGGTCAATTTTGACCGGGAACACTAAAGTAAGGGGCAGGATGTAAACACGACAAGAGGGTTAAGAGCAATGACTATCGGTTCATTAGCTACTACAGCAGGGGAGTTATCAAGATCTACCTGAGCTCAAACTCCCCTCTCGCCTTGCAAACGTGAGGGAGCCCCAGGCTCGAGGATCTTATGAGCTCAGGGCTCTCTCCCGGGACAGCATGCCAAACAAGCTTTATAATCAATCATAAGTGTGAACTCTTGAAATGAATATCAGCTGCTTCAGTTCAACATCTACATTAGCAGGATGATAAGGATGAAACCAGGGTGGACATTTCAGCAAGACAGTGATCCAAAAGCAGCCTGATCTCACAAGGAAACGTAAGTATTTTACGTTTTGCCAGTTTAGTGGCTAATTTGTACGTATTCGTATACGAATTCAGTCGTACGAAAATGTACGATTTTAAAAAGGAGGCGTGGCACCTAACCCCACCCCTAACCCCAACCGTCATTGGGTGATGAGCAAATCGTACCTATTTGTATGAATTAGATCGTACAAATTCATATGAATTAGCCACTAAATCAAAAAGTTACGAATTGCCGTGAGATTGCGTTGTCCAAAACACAGCCAAGGAAACTCTCAAATGCTTTCAGACAAAGAAAGTCAAGTTGTAGAAAGTCCAGACAATCCCCTGACTTGAATCCAGTATAAAATACAAATTAAAGATCAGATTTGATAGACGAGACCCACAGAACCATCAAGACTTTTACACTGTTTAAATCTGTGAAAAACTGACACCCGAACAATGCATGTGACTTCATTCTCCATATGAGAGGCGTCTTTAAGCTGCCATCACCAAAAAAAAAATGCATTTTATATAAAGTATTAAATATGTGTCAGTAGTTTGGTAGTTTTGTTATATTTTTGTTTGTATTATTTGGATTTTTACCCAAATCTGGTTCAATTCCATGTCAACAGCTCCTTTAGAAATATTACTCCCAGGAAAAAACATGATGTGTTCAACACTTATATGATTGCATTATATACAATGAAGGCTATGCGGTGTTGTTTATTCAATATCTGTAATAATAATAATGTAATTTATTTGTTATGAAAATCAATTATTTACTAATAAAGGTGGTCACATCAAAATATCGCAATGTCAGATATATTGCAGCCTATAGTTCAAACCTTTTTTAAACAGTTGTGTTTGAGTCTCATGGTATAATTATAATATGTAATTATATCATGGTAATTATAATATGGTAAACAGCAACAATTTTAATTAACAAGTTAACAATTTTAATGTTCACATTTATGTTTTTAAAAATATGAGATCACGTTTATCCACTTGTTAACCCATCATTGCACCCTCACCACAATCAAAGAGCATGCATGAAGCTTTAATATGAAGCATTATGTGCTGGTAGACTTAAACCCTTTTCCCTCTAGTTCGTCCATTTTTAGCATGTTTAAATTGATTTGACATCAACAAGGAATGACATGGCATGGCATTTGAGCTCTAGCGAGGTTCATAACAGTTATTAGAGCAACCAGGAACACCTACTGGAGAGAGTGCAGGGGTGTGAACATGGTGATAATGTGAAAAGGACATCAAGGCTTTTACATAAGCTCCTTTCTTGTTGTTTAAGCTCAGCACAACTCGCTAGAACAGAAAATAAGTTGCACTTGTTGACTATTTATTAAACATGATACAGTTCAGTTTTTAATTGAAATTGTTGAAGGATTAGTTCCCCTTCAAACATTTTGGGAAGACAGATTGAGATATTTAAGCTCTCTTGTCCTGCATTGACAGCAGTGATCTGAGACAGTTCAGAAAAGGAACCAGAAATCTTCTTTATTTTTATCATGTATATTTTTAAAGACATATATTTTCCTTTTTTAAAGAAAAAGAGAAAAGAAAACTGTGCTTTTAGTAGTCGTGTTGCTGCATGGTGTTATAAAATGAATACAAAGCATTATAGCCACACATTTTTCCCCTTCGGTTTTGATAATTAAAAATGTTCAACTTGTTAATAATTGCATTATGTACATTGAAATGTTATGAAATGAGGCCACCAAAATAAGCTGACATTATTTACAATATAATTCACAGCATCTGCAGACAAATTGGGGTATTTTTCTGCAGATGCTGTGAATTATATTGTAAATAATGTTCACTTTTTGTGTGTGTGCTCATAAGAGTTTAGAGCACAAACCCCAAAAATGAATAGTTTATTTTTATTACAATACTTGACAGAAGTCACCAGTATATTTATTTATCTATCTATCTGTCCATCCATCCATCCATTCATTCATTATATTTTTTAATTAATTAATTAATTAAAAAAATTAACTTTATTGAATTGGGCTGCACAGTGACGCAGTGGGTAGCACGATCACCTCACAGCAAGAAGGTCGTTGGTTCGAGCCTGGGCTGGGTCAATTTTTATTTTATTTATTTTCATTTCATTTGTTTATTTATATTCAAAAAAGGTAATGATTCGCACTCATCAAGTAATTGCTTCTTGCTGTTTTTATTTTTTCATTCTTCGGGTGACTCAAAAACACAAACGTTTCGGCACAATGCCTTCCTCAGTGTATTTATTTATAATTTCACTTAATTAATTTACAAATTTAACTTGATTTCATTTTAATCAAATAATATATATATTTTTTAATTGTATCTTATTTTAATTAGTTAATTAATACATTTTATTAACTTTATTTAAAATTTAAAATATTAAATTATTAGCTAATTTAACTTTAAATTTAATTAATAATAATTTGGTTATTTAATTGTATTTTATTTTAATCAGTTCATTAATTAATTAATTTTTTATTAATTATTTATTTTAATTCTACTTAATAATAATTAACTAATTTAACTGGATTTAATTTTAATCAATTAATTATTCATTTATTTGTATTTCATTTTAATTAGTTAATTTATTTTATTTATTTAAAAATAACATTTAATTTAATTAATTTGCAAATTTAACTTTAAGTTTAATCAATTAATAATTTGTTTATTTAATTGTATTTCATTTTATTCAGTTCAATAATGATTTATTTATTTTATTTATTTTTAATTCATTCAATTTACATTTTTACTTAATTAACTAATTTAACTTGATTTAATTTTAATCAATTAATAATTATGTAATTGTATTTTATTTTAATTAGACAATCGATTCATTTAATTTATTTTCATTTTATTTGTTTATTTATAAAATATTTTATTTAATTAGCTAATTTAACTTTAAGTTTAATCAATAGTAATTTGTTTATCTAATTAATTTTATTCAGTTCATTAATGAATTTATTTTATTTTTTATTTTTATTTATTTATTTAATTGAATTAATTAACTAATTTAACTTGATTAAATTTTAATCAATTAATAATTTATTTATTAAGTTTTATTTCATTTTATTTAATTATTTATTTTTATTCAATTAATTTACTTATAAAATTATAAAATTTAAATAAATAACTAATTTAACAAAGTTTAATCAATTAATAATTTGTTTATTTATTTGTGTTTCATTTTAATCCGTTCATTACTTAATTAATAAAATGTATTATTTATTTATTTTTATTTTTTATTATTATTATTTTTGCATCCATTTATTGACTCTATTGACATAATATGATTAACCAAAAAAAAACTTTCTTTTTTTTTTTGGCTAAAAATCCTAAATAACTCTCTTAAATGTTCTGCTGCAGAAAAAAAGCCAAAACATGCATAAATGAACAGCAAATTTTCATTCACTCAGTCATATTCCTTTAAAAATGCACCAGCTGTTTCAAGAATCTCTAAAATGACTGCTCGGCTGTATCTCTAGTGCACTTCATAGGAGTGATTTTAGATTTTTAGGTGGATTTACTGTGAAACAGCTTAAGCACAGCATGCTGTCAAGGCTGCTAATTAAAGCACAGCCACTAAAAATATCAAAAACTTGTCGACCGTCATTACCCATCCGTATCCATTAGCAGGCTCACAGCTCCAACTGTCCATGAAACACATTCCAGGAACTCTCTTCTAGCCACGATCCTCTCATTTGCATGAATATTTGATCCGTTTTCTCAAGGATCATTCGAAAGCACCTTGAGCACCTGCCATGTTTGAACAATTGTACAGAAGCATTATGAAGACAAGTGTTTGTGTGTGCGTGCGTCCCCGTGAGGAAGGATTGTTCGTGCTATTTTTTTAATTGCAGTATTTATTATGCTCAAGGACAGAGATGTCACTTTTCGGCTGCTTAACATGGAGCCTGGGAATACAAGCGCTCACGAGAGCTTCTCAATCAAGAAATTAATTGGCAGATTTTAGGCTTGCAGCATGCTCGGGATTCATCTTCGTCCTGGGCCTGCGTCGCAACGGGACGGGAATAGCTCGCAGGCGATTGTCAGCTGTGTTTAGTGCTGGGGATGTTACTGATGGAGTTATGATTGGAATGACAATGGAGATGCTGAAAAATCATCAATAGCTTCCGTGTCGTCTGATTAGCTGCCGCTATCCCTGCTGACGCTTTGGATGGTGCAGTGAGATGCATCTGCAGCACGACACATCTGCACTCAAAGTAAACACTGGACTCAAAGCTTTTTTTATTGGCGCTCGGAAAATCCTTTATTGATTTTTTGATTGGTCATTTCTGTCTCACAAATTTGCATAAAGTAATGCAGAGTCTTGGAGCTGCTACTGAAAAAGCTCTATCGGCCCGACATTTCAAGCGTGATCGTGGAACTTGCTAATAGAGTCGATCCTTAGAGTGAAGAGATATCACGCGTTGGTGTATATTAATTAACTCAGAAATATACTCAGGGGCCAGGCCATGGAGGAATTTAAAAACATACAGCAGTACTTTGTACTCAATTCTAAACTTGATTGGTAGCCAGTGTAGTGGAATCAGTACAGGTGTAATGTGCTCTCGTTTTGTTGTGCCTGTTTAAAGCCTGGCAGCTGCGTTCTGGACCAGCTGCAGTCGCGAGAGAGAGGCCTGACTCACACCCAAATATAAGCATTGCAATAATCCAGACAAGAATTATCGCATCATAATGAACTACCTCAAGACGTGTGCACTTTATAATTGCAGCAAACTGTTTGGAAGTATTAAAAGTGTCCATGAAGATGTTCAAAATCTTTACCCGCATTGACCCAGAGACTGTTTAGATGTATGTCACTGATGAGAAGATGACGGATGTTTACTGTGTGATGACCGCAATGGCCTTAAACACCCAGCAAGCACAAGACGTCAACATGACGTCTGATTGATGTTAAACCCTAACGTCATGGGGACTTTGCATTTTGTTTGGAAATAAAAATTGGGTTGACGTCAGAACTCAACGTCAGGCCAATGTGAATGTCCAATGTCTACCTAAAACCAAACAAATATCACCGTCTAATGATGTTACAGCTTGACATTGTGTGAACGTTACCCCTATGACATCTATCAGACGTTGGATTTTGGTTGCCGTACCTAATGAATAAATGTCAACATATATGACATTGGTTTAAGATGCTGGCTCGATGCTGGATTTTGGTCACTTTCTAACAACCTAAAATCAATCAAATATCAACGTCATTTGACGTCATTATTGGACATCAAAATAATGTCCTTAGCTGCTGGCTTGACAATTATTTTGGTCACCTGACATTACAGCCTAAGTCCAACCTAATATTAATGTCTCATGATGTTGTGTGCCTTCTGGGCAATAACGTAATGCACTACAGAATGTTACATTTACACACACATGCACAAATTACATGTAAACACATCAGCTTTTTACAGCATATTCACTACTCACTACTCTTGAGTACTTTTAAAAGGTTTTTACTCATATTTTGAGTAATATTTACAAAAGATACTTTTACTCCACTTTCACTACATTTTTAGGCAAGTAATGTTACTTTTACTTGAGTATGATTTTTCAGTACTCTTTCCACCACTGATTAATTACCACATTAGTTTATGCTTAATTTAACCATCATAAACTCATGAGCTGTTAATGTATAATTATATCATGACTTTACTTGGAGGGGCACATCATCATTAATCCATACCTAACTACTAATGAACAAGTCCGTCTAGTTCGTTTACACTGAAAATAGAAAAGTGTTCTGTCAACATCAACACAAACAGTTTAAACAGTTCATGAGTAGTTAAGGATGAGTTAATGATGATGTGCCCCTCTAAGTAAAGTCATGAGATAAATATACATTAACGGGTCATGAGTTCATGTTGGTTACATTTAGCTTAAACTTAAATGTTAATTAAACATTAATTAACAACATGAACTAACAAGTAATTAAGGTAGTTGTTATTCACACATGAACTCTTGTGAATCATGTTGTAGTTAAAGTTCATAATTAGAGCTTGCATTAAATCATCAACTCACAATAATGTTTAGTTTACATATTAAAACATCATTATTCATGTACTGTTATTGTAAAATATTACCCATTTTTTGTTGTATTGGTTGAAAGTCTCTTCACATTCCAATTGTATTGATAAAAGTAAATGACCTAAATGTATTTTTATATTCTTGGTAAGGCATAAAACTAAATGTTCATCCAATTAAGATTTGTCATAATTCCCATAATTTTGATAAGTAGCCTGAACTGTCTGTCAGCAAATGTAGATTTGTAGATCTGCGCACCTGTTCTAGCAAATCCGCCGTTTCTGCTTGCACACAAGTTCATGTGCTCATGAAAAAGAGAGCGACAGCTGTAAAAACAAATGCTGAATCAAAACTTTTTAAAATCCTGAATCAATATTGGAATGAGTTTTGCATGCTGGAGGAAAGATGACACTATGGCTGAAGTATTTCTTTTAGACAGGTAATGTTCTGTTTTAAAACTATTTTAGTCACGCAAAGCTGATGTAGATTGTGTTGTTACGAATGGGTTATATGCACAGAAGTGTTGTTCAGCCACTGAAGTCTTCAGGCGAACAATCGATGTGACTACTGTATTTTCAATTTCACAAGGGAACTTTACAGCATCACTAATTTAATATTATTAATTATTAGTTTAACAACAAAACGTCAGTAAATAGAGCTATTCTACCTAGCCTGCTTTACTGAGCTAAAGTTGGTTTATATTCACATTGGTTCCTTTTTGAACAATGACAGCTTGTGACGTGCTCCCTATATTGTTTACCATGCTACTCTGAATATTCGTCTGAAGTAGCATGTAATGGCCCATTTCCACTGAGTGGTACGGTACGGTATGATTCAGTTTGGTATGGTTTTATCATCTTTCTTCAAGACATCTTTCTTCAAGTATTATCAAATATTTGAATATGTTTTCTACATGACTTACAAAATGTCACAATTTTATAGTGGTTCCAAACATAGCTAAATATATGAAAGATTCTGAGACAAAAACTTAACAAATGCAGGTCTTGAGCTTCACAGGGGGTTCTTCAACAATTTAAAGTTTTTAAGGGCACCTATTATGCCCCTTTCTACAAGATGTAAAACAAGTCTCTGATGTTCCAAGAGTGTGAATGTGAAGTTTCAGCTCGACAATACCCAACAAACAAGGTGTTATAACTCTTTAAAACTGCCTCTTTTAGGCTTTGATCCTAATTGTACCATTTTAGTGACTGTCACTTTAAATTCAAATGAGATTGTGCTCAAAAGAGGGCGGGGCTTCAAATGCTTATGTGTCAGCATAGTGGCAGATTCAAAAACAAGACCTGGAATTATATGTTCTATGCTACTGAGCCAGAGATCATCACTAGTGGGCAGGGCTTCCCTCTCTAATGATGCGTACAAAGGGAGAATGTCAATCAAAGTGTTTCTGCAGACTTCTGCTACTGCAGTTTTTATAAAGTGTGATTATAAAAAATAGAATTAATACATTTTTGCGTTTAGAACCTTATTACATTCACAGACTGCTGCCCCCCTTTTATTATTATTTTTTTATTTGCATAATAGATCCCCTTTAAAACTAGAATATATTGTCACAACAGTGGATATGGTTTTTATTGATTAGAAATATATAAATAAATAAGAAATTATTGCCAAAATGTTTTAATTCATTCAAATCTAAGCATTTTAATTGAAGACAATATTAATTATAATTATTTTTTGTCAACAACCCATATGGTAATGCAAATGTT
Source organism: Danio tinwini (assembly GCA_903798205.1). NCBI lineage: Eukaryota > Metazoa > Chordata > Actinopteri > Cypriniformes > Danionidae > Danio > Danio tinwini. The sequence continues at coordinate 4,250,701 of CAIGQZ010032675.1, forward strand.
GGAGATGTATGCACTTAGAACTAGATTTTAACAAAACAAACCTTTTTTTTTTTTTTTTTTGCAGTCAAGCCTGTTGAAATACAATTTGTGCCGTTTTGCAACACTCCATCCTAAATAACAGCGCTAAACCACTGGCTCTCTAGGGAATGGCTATATCTTAGATCTAAAAGTCCCTGCTCTTAGCGATTTATCCATAGATAAAACGGCACTGCTGCAGCCAAATACCCCCAATTTCTTAGAATGGTTTGCTGCCGTTTCTCTTCTGACAGAATATAAGATTAAATAATAATAAACCTTGGCCTATTTATTCCAGCTCGATGTTTACTTTGGAATTTATAAAAAGCCAGTCGACTTGCGAGTTGTGAATCACTTGATCTGGAGGTGAACACGCGGTAAATGTGTCCTCAAACAGACTGTAAATCTTGTTAGGGGGAGTTTTGAAGTAAAACAACCTCAGCAGTTTTGAGTATTCTGCATCAGTAAGCAATAAAAGCCAAGGAGAGAAAAAAATAGGCGTCTTACTGAATTGATATAACCCCCCCCCCCTTCCCCCTCCTTGACGAAACTTTAATCAAGAGCTTTTAGGTGTGAGACTCAGAGCTGTTACCCTGAAATGATGTTTGTTTCATGGAGACTGTTTATATGGAAATCCAAATGAGACTTTTGTGGATAATTTACATGCCAGTCAGTGTGTTCCCCCTAAAACTTGACTGGATATTTATATTTTAGCAGACTCCTGTATGCATTTACAGCCTTTATCTTCCAGCAAAATAGACCAAAATATTTACGACATTATCTTCTGCTTGGAAATGGGGACAAATTATTCTCCAATCAAATCTTTCTGGAATGAAAAAATACCCCCATGTGTCCACTATCAGTGGTAGGTAGTAAATTATGTGCTATAATATCCACAGTATCCTGAGCAGATGCTGTGGTGGTCATGGAGGAGTGGAGAGCATGAGATTAATTCCTAAAAGACCCCAGTAACAGACGAGGCTCTGCATTGATGCAGTGGTCCAGCCTAAACACCCGCGAGTGACCAACTCACACCTGCAGCTTCTCCACGATGGACGTCTAGCATTCTACAGCTATACGGCCCCTAGACTGCAGCGCTGCACAAGAAGTTTGGCCAGAGGAGAAATGGTCATGCCCAACTGAGCCTGGTTTCTCTCAAGGATTTTCCTTCACTTTCGTCAATTGGTGAAGTTTTGTTCCTCACCACTGTCACCACTGGCTTGCTTGGTTTGGTACTTGTGGAGCCGCTCATCGATGGATTTGCTCTTAGTGTTTGGACTTTTCAACAATTAAACCACACTAAACTGAACTCTGGAAACTGGACTGACACAGTTACTAGAACTTCTATGTTAAGCTGCTTTGACACAATCTACATTGTAAAAGCACTATAGAAATAAAGATTAATTGAATTGCTAGGCTCATTTTACTGCATTATCAACGTCCAAATGTACCATAATGTCCTGTGGCAGAATGCAGTAAAATACTTAGTTGAAAGGTTATAATTTATAGTCGTCTTTGTAAGTGTAACTGAACTGAATCAACATCTAACTGGCTAAATGGAACATGATTCATAATTTCTGAACTTGAACACTTATTGATCTGAACTGAATCAACCCTGACAAGAATGGCTATTTTTATTTTATTTTAGTGTCAACACTGATGTAAGGTTTTAATCCACTTCAAATGTTGACTCCTGTATATCAGAATCAGTTTTACTGCCAAGTGTGCTTCACACACACAAGAAATTTGTTTTGGCAACAGAAGCTTCCAGTGTACATAAAGTGACAAGTGACAACACAAAATTAAATATGAGAAAAATGCGATAAACATTAAACAGAGATGCAGTTAGTCAAAAATATCTGTATGTTGAGTTGTATGTACAGATATGTTGTGAATATACAGGTTATAAGGTGCTGTGTAAAAAAAAAAGCGAATAGAGAAAGTATTGCATGGTATATTGTTATAAGGTGCTGTGTACAAGTGCGTATGAGAAAGTATTGCATGTTTATTGCACAGTAGGAGAATATTTAACTGTTCATGAGGTAGATGGCCTGAGGAAAGAAACTTTCACAGTAACAGTAACAGTTCGAACAGGAAGTGTGCTGGGTGCGAGGCGTCCAGAGTGATTTTGTGAGCCCTTTTACTCACTCTGGAAGAGTACAGTTCTTGAAGTGTAGGAAGGGTAGTGCCAGTGATTCGTTTAGCAGTCCGGGGTATTCGCTCTAGTCTACCGAGGTCAGTTTTGGCAGCTGAACCAGACGGTGATTGAAGTGCAGAGGATGGATTGGATGACAGCTGAGTAGAACTGTACAAGCAGCTCCTGTGGCTGGTTGAACTTTTCTCTGTTGGGCTTTCTTCACAATAGAGTCTATGTGAATGTCCCAGTTTAGATCCTGAGAGATGGTGGTGCCCAGGAACCTGAATGACTCTACTGCAGCCACAGTGCTGTTCATGATGGTGAGTGGGGGGAGTGCAGGGCGGTTTCTCCTAAAGTCCACTATCATCTCCACTGCTATATCAGCTAGTATACCATGCATATAATATGGGTGGTCAGAAGGGTTTTTAATTACCTAAATCAAGTAAAATGACTTAAAAGCAATTAATTTTAGCATGGCAAAGTGAAATTTAAGCAGAGTTGGGTGTAACGCGTTCCACAGTCACGTGGTACTGTATTGTAATTACATTTTTGGGGAATGTAATTACATTACTTACATTACAAATATAGTTTTTGGAAGAAAACAATCACGTTTTCCACTGCAACATCAGTTAATAAGCATGCGCTTTTAAATTACTGGAGATCGTGAGCTGAAATGGTTGCTGTTAAGAGTGGTTGCTTCTTCAAGTGGAAATCCTTGTCATCCTTGGAACAAAATGTCCCACCGCATATTAGTAGTGATGACTTCATGAATTTTTTCAGTGATAAGATAGAAGACTTTAGACAGAAAATAGAAGATGTTAAACTTTCTGCACCACCTTATACTCCAGATCCAGTAAACATTCCACTGAATCATAATAACCTACAATGCTTCAAAATCATAGAACAGGAAGAGCTAGATAAAGTTATAGTTCCAAACCAGCTACATGTATGTTAGATCCAATTCCAACAAAATTACTGAAAGATTTGCTACCTGTTATAGGAGAACCTCTCCTTAACGTTATCAACTCTTCTTTAGCTTTAGGCCATGTTCCAAATCCTTACAAGCTAGCTGTTATTAAACCTATTATTAAGAAACCACAACTGGACCCCAGCAACCTAGCTAATTATAGGCCTATTTCAAATCTTCCGTTTATGTCTAAAATACTAGAAAAAGTTATTTCTACCCAATTATGCTCCTTTCTGCAGATGAACAATATTTTTGAAGTGTTTCAGTCAGGTTTCAGGCCTCATCACAGCACAGAAACCGCATTAGTGAAAATAACCAACGATTTACTCTTAGCTGCTGACCAAGGGTGCATCTCACTATTAGTTCTACTTGATCTTAGCGCCGCTTTTGACACCATTGATCACAATATTCTCATAGACCGCTTATATTCTACAGGTGTCCAAGAACAGGCTCTTCAATGGTTTAGGTCATACTTAGCTGATCGTTACCAGTTTGTGAATATTAATGGACAACTTTCACAAGTAAGACTGGTAAAGTACGGGGTCCCTCAAGGATCAGTTTTAGGCCCTCTGCTGTTTACAATATACATGCTTCCCCTGGGGGACATTATTAGAAAACATGGGATCAGTTTTCACTGCTATGCAGATGATACTCAATTATATATTTCAACTAAACCGGATGAGATGTCTAAACTGTCTAAGCTAACTGAGTGTATTAAAGATGTTAAAGACTGGATGACCAACAATTTTCTTCTCTTAAACTCAGACAAAACAGAATTATTACTTATTGGGCCTAAATCCTGTACACAGCAGTTCTCACAACTCGACCTGCAATTAGAGGGATACAAAGTTAGCGTTAGCTCTACTATAAAAGATCTGGGTGTCATATTAGACAGCAATTTAACCTTTAAAAATCATATATCCCATGTCACAAAAACTGCCTTCTTTCATCTAAGAAATATTGCTAAATTGCGAAATATGCTATCCATCTCAGATGCAGAAAAGCTAGTTCATGCTTTCATGACTTCTAGGCTGGATTACTGTAATGCTCTGTTTGCTGGTTGCCCAGCATCCTCTATTAACAAACTTCAGCTAGTACAAAATGTAGCTGCCAGAGTTCTTACCAGGTCTAGAAAATATGATCATATCACCCCAATTTTATCCTCCTTACACTGGCTGCCTGTTAAGTTTCGTATTGAATTTAAAATATTGCTTCTTACCTATAAAGCCTTAAATAACCTAGCTCCTGTTTATCTAACCAACCTCTTGTCTCGCTACAATCCAACCCGCTCTTTAAGATCTCAAAACTCAGGGCTTCTTGTAGTACCTAGAATAGCTAAATCGAGTAAAGGAGGTCGAGCCTTCTCATTTATGGCCCCTAAACTCTGGAATAGCCTTCCTGATAATGTCCGAGGCTCAGACACACTCTCACTCTTCAAAACTAGATTAAAGACCTATCTTTTTAGCAAAGCATACACTTAGTGCATTACATAGCGGTGTGACGCATGATGTGCCCCACACACGATTTTGCTTCTTGTTTATATACACTATGAACAGCAGCTACGCTAATTATTCTCCTTATTCTGTATTTCCACCTGGGGGTACTCATCTCGAGGCCCTCAGACTATGCAGTGCCACTGATGCGATCCAAGACCAGCGACGAGACGATCCCAAGGCTCCCGGACCAGGCCGTATCCTGAGCTGCTGCTGTGGTGGTCATGATGGAGAGCATAAGACTGATTCCTCTGATGCTCCAAGGACAGAAGTGTCTTCGCGGAGGTCCAGCTACTGCGCCTAGACTGCAGCTCTGCACAAGACGTTTGGCCATAGGAGAAATGGTCGTGCCCAACTGAGCCTGGTTTCTCTCGAGGTTTTTTAAATTCTTCACTTAAGCCAATTGGTGAAGTTTTTTCCTCGCCGCTGTCGCCACTGGCTTGCATGGTTCGGGATCTGTAGAGCTGCGCATCGATGGAATTGCTCCTCAGTGTTTGGACTCTCAGTAGTGATTATTAAACCACACTGAACTGAGCTAAACTAAACTAAACTGAACTTAAACACTGAAAACTGAACTGACACTTTTCAATTCACTATAAACTTCCATGTGAAGCTGCTTTGACACAATCTACATTGTATAAGCGCTATACAAATAAAGATGAATTGAATTGAATTGAAAATACAGACATTACTTTGATTTCATTGAGCGTAAAAACAAAAATATTGCTGTGAAATGCAGTCTATGTCTCTAGTCTCTAAAGAACTTTCGACTGCTTTTGCAACTTGTTCAAGCACTATAATAGAAAGCATTCTACAACAGTACTCATCACCAAGGAGAACAGCAGCGCCCAAAAACACGGCGGTCCAAGTCAGCCTAAACGGGCTAAATTAGATTTTTGTGTAGGATCAGGAGTGAAGGTTTCTTCTGAATGTGAAGAGAAGCGTAGCTGCTTATTGGGCCGTTCACATATCGCATCTTATTTATTTCCGAATAAGATGCGCAGCTTGTGCACACATATTTTCCAAGCTCAACAGTTGAAAACCGCACGTCGCGCAACAACAACTGACTGATCAGCTTCATACTTTGTAAGGAATATACACATTTTGGTAGACTAATTACCTCAGGCAAACACGGAACACCCAAACACTGCAGTGCTTTTGCATACTATGGATGTCAGTGGTTACAGCTATCCAGTTTTCTTCATGTCTTCATTTGTGTTCAAAAAAAAGAAAAAAAAGAAAGAAAAAACAGGACTGGAATAAGTGAATGATGAGAGTATTTTAAGTATTGGGCGAACTCTTTAAGTCTTTTGAATGTCAAGCTGCTGTGATCAACCCATTGTAATGTTTTTCAGTGAATATTAAATTACTGAAAGAGCTGCAGTTTATTTTGTATTTTTATAGGTATTTTGTATTTGTATTAAAGTAACTTCAAAGTAAAGTAATTAGTAATCAGATTACTAATGTAATCAGTTTACAATTTTATCAGTAGTAGTCAGTAATTTGTAATCTATTTCTTTTTTTAGAGTAACTTACCCAACACTGAATTTAAGAATATTAAATGTATTTTCATAACAATAAAACTGTGGCCAATGCGAAGTGGCTAGTAACTTTTAAAAAAAAACTTCTAGCTATAGGGGCTAATAAACTAAAATGTTAATGTCAAGCCTGGTGTACAGTCTTTTAACAACGTAAAATCTCCTGTTTTTGGTGTGTGTTAAATTTTTTTTGTCATAAATAAATTTCCTCCTTTTGCTTTACAGACAAATTTGAATTTCATCTCATATTTAATGAGGTTTGCTTCATTAAATTTGCGTGTAAATGAAGCAAAAACATAGAAAGTGATACAGTGAAATGCTTGGAGGAATTTTAGCCGGTAAAGTTTATAACTCTTATTTTTGGCTTAGTGAAAAAGTGTTTTAGTGAGTAGCTGCCATTGTGATCCATTAGCACTTGCAGTATTCTACAAATGTGAAGTGGCCATGCGCGTCCCTGAACACTTCCAAAAGTGGTTTGAGTGATTGGATGTCAAGATGCATTGAGCTACATTTGTATCTGTATTTATAGCTGAGCACTTGTGAATGGACTCCAGGTGTAAATGGGGCCAAACTACTGCATTGTTGGGAATAATGAAAGACATTGTTTGAATTTAAGACAATTTTTCATGTGAGGATCAAATCTCAACCAAAGGTGGAAAGAGAAATTTTGCTGGTGTGGACATTTAATTAAGCTCTGCGGGATGAACTGCAAAATTACTTTGCAACTATTAAAGGAATAGTTCACCTAAAGAGTTTTTCTCCTAAACCTGATGAGGATGACCAAAAAATTACAATTTCTGCAATTTACTCACCCTCAAGTGGTTTCAGACCTTTATGAGGTTCTTTTTTCAAGGATGAACTAAAAAGAACAAATACAATATATATATTTTTTAAACTCTGGTAACCTGAAACCATTGACATCCATAGTAGGAGAAAAACATACTAAAGTCTTTAGGATGTGTTTCAAAGCAACATCATGATAAAAAAAAACGAGGGAAAAAATGAGAGATACTCATATAAAATAACTCTGAAAAAGGCTATAGTGTCATTATACAGCTCAAATCAGTTCAGTGTTGATTCAATTCAATAAATGTTTAAAGTTTATTATGAATCAATGTTAATTAATTTCAGTTAAAAAACAGTGTCCGTCTTGCATAACTCATCATCCATGAAAAGAAGTGGACTCAGCTATAAAGCAGCTCTGAAGACAATAATGCTGTAATTCAGCTCACTTCAAGTTTTGTGTTCCATTGTCAAATATAAGGAGCAGTTTACACCAAAACAAATGTTTGCCGTTAATACAGTTGAAGTCAGAATTATTAGCCCCCCTTGAATTATTAGCCCCCCTGTTTATTTTTCCCCCAATTTCTGTTTTTTTCAACACATTTCTAAGCGTAATAGTTTTAATAATTTATCTCTAATAACTTATTCATTTTATCTTTGCCATGAGGACAGTAAATAATATTTGACTAGATATTTTTCAAGACACTTCTATACAGCTTAAAGTGACATTTAAAGGCTTAGCTAGGTAAATTAGGTTATCTAGGCAGGTTAGGGTAATTAGGCAAGTTATTGTATAATGATGGTTTGTTCTGTAGACTATTAAAAAAATAGCTTAAAGGGGCTAATAATATTGACCTTAAAATGGTTCTTTAAAAAAAAAATTAAAACTGCTTTTATTCTAGCCAAAATAAAACAAATAAGACTTTTTCAGAAAGAAATAATATTATCAGACATACTGTGAAAATTCCCTTGCTCTGTTAAACATCATTTGGGAAATTTTTAAAAAAGAAAAAAATCAAAGGGGGGCTAATAATTCTGACTTCACCTGTACATTTACTCCAGCCAAAATGTTTGAGTTAAAATGTGGTACTTGGTCATTCATGCAATTAAAATATGTGGTCTATATTTTCATTTAGTCATTTAGCAAGTTCTTTTGTCCAAAGTGCTTTATAGACCTTTTTCTTGGCTGCTGCATGGAGGGCACCATAGCGACCAGCGTCTTCCGGTAGAATGTTTAAAACTTCCGTTTACAGTGTTTACAACTGGTAATTTGCACTTCGAAAAATGGGTTTCAATAGTGTTTTGAGTGGATTACGGAGTGTTTTTGTGACACACAACTTTGAAACGTGCGTTGAAGCCATTATCTGTCAGATGTGGTTCAAGCGCGAGAGAAAAACGTTCTCCTAGTTCACGTGTCTGCCGTCAGAAATACAGTGTGTGTGCGCGTTTCCTCAGCCTGTCAGCTGTTAGCTCAGTGGCTCTTCAACAAGCACACAATACTTCACTGCATCATAGAGCAAACCAGATTACTGGCAGGAAACTTAACAGGTGTGTAAGTCATGCAATTTACAAAAATGACTAATAAAAGTCTGTTACTGACTCTGCTGGCTGATTTGCCAGGGTTTGTGTTTTTCTGTCATTTCAAAACGTTACTTTATTTTCATTTTGTCACAGTTAAATCAGTGTGTTTGTGGGACAGTACAGTAGGCTACGTGTGTGTGTCAAACATTTTGGTGAGCTTTATTTATTTGGGTTGGTCATATATTTGAAAAAAAGAGAAACTGTTGACTTAAGCGATGACGAAGCTTAATTTAAACAGCAGAAGATGCCGTCTGACACCGAGGGAAAAATGCATCACAGCAGTTGTTTTCCATCCTATTAGATCACAATTTTTTAAATGATCAGTCCAGGAGGTGGCGCTGATCGACAACAGTATTAGTTCAAAGATGATAAAAGCAGGTAAAATAGATTAAAACCATCATTTCAAAGCTGTCCGAAGGATGAATAAATTTTTACTGTTTACTGTTTACAATCATCAGCTGCCGACCGGAAGTTCTTAGCATTCTCCTTGCACATACAGGCAAAACATAATGGGTAATTTTACGTTCTAAGGCTTCATTTACACTAATGCGTTTTCGTTTTGAAACGGCGTTTTAGATCAAAAACGATCCGAGTCCACACTAACATTTCATCCAGCGTTTCTAAACTTATCTCCGTCCACACTACTCCCCCAAAAACGTATATCACGTGACCATTCGCGCACTCTGGGCATGCACGCATCCAAGTATAAACAGGAAGCATGTGTCTCGCTCGGCATTTGGCTATTGTTAGTCAACAAACGCTGGTTGAACGATGAACGCGAGCGATTAGCGAGTGCTCGAACAATAGCTTGCCTCTTGCGAATATATGCAGCTGCTGTAGTAAAAAGGCAGAGTTTAACTGCACAATGGCGCCTAAAACGGACAATAGTGCAAACAACGCTTCCATTTCTGTGTCCATGATGTTGTTTACAGTGAAGGCTGGTCTGCCGTCTTCCGGTAGCGTTTTAGTCATGTGATAGGGGCTTGACAAATAAGGGAAGGATACACAATGACCCAAAAGCCCTAATCAGGTAGCGAATGTCTGCAGCCATGCCTCTGTTTTCAGATGTCTCCGTTTTCCCCCATCCACACTGAGACGGAGCAGCAGCATTTTAGAATGAAAACGGCCTCTCCAGCATTTTCAAAACGCTCCGTTTTCAGGGCTCGAAAACTCCGGCGTAGTGTTGACGGATGGCGTAACCGTAGCAAAACGTATGCGTTTTAAAACGAAACGCATTAGTGTAAACGGGGCCTAAGAAAAAGGTCTATAATTGAGGAAGCATTCAGCGGTTTAACAAGAAGAGGCAATACACACTAGTAGTGCTAATGATAGAAAGGAATTGTTAGTGCTCAGAGAATTAAGTTGAGGGGGAGTTTTTTTTTTTTTTTTAAGAGAGAAGGGTGTTTCTACAGGTGGTTTGTCAAGCCCACTCACAATTGTGAAGCACACTTCATAAATGCACTGTTTTTTTAAGAAAAAGATATGAAGTGATTGTAAGAAATGTTATTTTGATGCAGGGGTATATTTTTGCCAAAGTCAAATATACATTTTATAGGTCCAAATGAGAGCTTTTTTGTGTATGCCAAAAAAAAACATTAAAATGTTGAGTAAAGATTATATTTCCATGAAGATATTGTAAATTCCCTACCATAAATATATAGAATTTGTGCTTAGTAAAATGCATTGCTGATTCACTTGGTCAGCTTTAAAGATGCAGTATGTAAGTTTTAGACTCTTCTAAATCATAAAAATAGCACAATATGTGTGCAGATATTTAAAAAAAAACTTGCTAAGTGAACAATCTTGTTTATCTGAAAAACAATGCTAAAGTCAGCAGAAGGTCTGTCTTTGTTGTGTTCCTTTTAACCCGTCCAAAGCCACTTTAACCACTTACATTTCAACACCCCGGCTTACCTTGGTGGACAAAGGGGTCAGGGAGGCTCTCATGCACCCACGACCGAAATGTGAACTCCGGTGGACAGAAAAAAATAATATAAATATAAATAGCAAATAATATAAATATAAATATTATGAACGTAAACACCAAGCAAGCAGGTTACATTGTAAACTCGTGTCCTAACAACACGCTAAGTGATGAGATTTGCAGTGATAAGCAATTTGGCTGCTTGCACCAGACGAAACATAACAGAATTTTAAATACAGCCATTCAGAAGCAGAGAACAGTGCACTCACTGCACCTCGACGAAATGGTAAGGTTTTGTTAGAATATCTAGCCAATTTCATGCATGTTCAATAAAAAAGGTCATGAGAGGGTTGTCTTCAAAGTCAAAAATATTAGTAATTTATTAGATACAAATGAATAATTCTAGGACAGAGTTCTGGGTAACGTTACCCCAATGCAATACAAAAATTACATTCAGGATGTTCGCAACTGAATTCCATTTCCCTGACTCCAGCATATATGCACAACTGATAACAGCTGGAGTTTTGGTGTAGTCCTATGGCTGTTGCATCCAAACATACTTCCTCTTTCTGCAACTCTTCTCTGCATACCAGAACTGAACAGTTAAGTGCATCTTCAATACATTTCACAACTTCTACAAGCATCCAGCTTGTGACATGTCTAGACGTCTTGTTAGACAGAAGTCTGGAGCAAATCAATCATCAATCTGGCAACCTGAGCTTGCATGTGATTTGAACCTGACTGCAATACCTACTTCAATAACTAGGTGTCAAACTTACATACTGCACCTTTAAGGTATTATTTTGAATTGTCCAATCCCAATAAACCATACATCAATGAAAAGCTATTCATTTAGCTTATATGTTATGTATAATTCTCAATGTCCAAAAGTGTAATACAAAATAAACACCTATCCATCTTGTTTGAAGGTGAGGCAATCACTTTTTGGTTGAACTGTACATGTGTGCCATATGTATTTATACTCTAGATAAGCAAAGAACAAAAACCAAACTCCCTTTGGGAATATCAACTGAGAAAGCAGGCATAAATCTGTGAGATTTATTTGAGAATGATTCATTCATGCTGAATACTACTCAGCAAGAGTCCAAAACCAGATTGATTAATCCATCAGAAACATTGATTAGCTCACAACACTTGCTAATGGGAGCTAAGACTGGTGTCAATTCTCAGTCAGTATTTTTTTATTGAAACATCATTACTTCTTCCCTATAAGCGTTAAGTGGTCCACATATCTAGTGCTTTTTCATTTGTGAAGCAACTAAGTGCTTGGGTTTGTGAAACAGCAGGAGAAGATGTTGAGGAGAGAAAATGTTTTGTGCGCCCTGCAAGACGTCCAACCTCAGTGACAGCCCGATTATGACATCATGCATTGAAAACGAAGTCCACCGCTGGAATCCATCATCCATTCAGTTCCTAGAGCGCTGGAGTGTTTAGCCCAAGTGTTTACTCAACCAGTCAGCAATCACGCTTACATAAGTAATTACTGCCTGGATGTCGCTCCCCTGGAAGTCCTTTTTTTTTCTTTTCTCTCAGCTGATTGTTTAGAGAAAATGAAGAGACAGCTGATTAGATTCACTACGCCGCTTCAAAGCCATAATCCATTATTTCGCACAAGGAAAGACCTGTTAAAGGGCAATCATTCTGATATTCATAAAATCATGGGCTGTAATATCAACATGAATGCTTATTTGCTTCTCCGTGTGGCTTTTTGAAGCAGAAATGCGAGCGTTAGCTTTGCAGTAATGGTGTGCGATGCGCCCACACCTGGACCACTGCGTCCTCTTTTCTTGATTAGTGCTGCTGATGGCGTGAAAAGAATCATTGTGTCATTTTGCATCCATTGAACTGATGTGTGAAAATAAACCCCTACAGATCTGAGCATTTTGGTTTTTGCAATGCCCCTACACTGATGTACTTTCATTCTGGCACCAGAAAAGAGAGAGAGAGAGCTTGGTCAAGCTTCTTTCACAAATACTACACGCCTGCTGAACATTTACATTCTGTCTAGACATAGGCGACACGGTGGCTCAGTGGTTAGCACTGTCACCTCACAGCAAGAAGATTGCTGGTTCGAGTCCCGGCTGGGCTTTTCTGTGTGGAGTTTGCTTGTTCTCCCCATGCTGGCGTGTTTCCTTCAGGCGCTCCTGATGGTGGGTTCTGACATCAACCCAATTTTGATTTCCAAACATTTTTGAGCTACTGATGCTGATATTTGGGCTGTGACATCCCAGCAAATAATGTCATAAGACGTTATTATAAGGTTAGATTTAGGTCGGCGACCAAATTTCAATGTCCAGCCAGTGTTTAAGGAAACATTATTTCGATGTTCAATAATGACGTTGATATTTGGTTATTATAAGGTTATGTTGGAAAGTGACCAAAATCCAAGTCAAACCAACATCAAATACTAATATTTATTCCTAAAATCCAACAACCAAAATCCAACATTGACTGCACCGTGATGTCAGGTGACCAAAATTTAATGTCTAGCCAGCATCTAAGAACAACATTATTTTGACATCCAATAACAATGTCAAATGACGTTGATATTTGGTTGATTTAGGTTGTGTTGGAAAGTGACCAAAATCCAAACGTCCAACCAACGTCATATTAACGTCAAATACTGACATTTATTCATCAGGTATGGCAACCAAAATCCAACATCTGATAGATGTCATAGTGGTAATGTCCACACAATTTTAAGCTGTAACATCATTAGATGGTTATATTTGGTTGATTTTAGGTTGGACGTTGGACTCTGATGTTGGGTTCTGAGGTCAACCCGATTTTCATTTGCAAACAAGATGCAATGTCCCAATGACATTGCGGTACAACGTCAATCTGACGTCATGTTGACCTCCTGTGCCTGCTGGGATTGGTGAGAAGTCTGGCTTATCCTGAAATTATCAAATGCTAGCAGGCACACAATGTCATAAGATGTTAATATTAGGTTAGATTTAGGTCATGATGTAACCAAAATTCAATGTCTAGCCGGCGTTAAAGGAAACGTTATTTCGATGTCCAATAACGACGACAAATTATTTTGATATTTGGTTGATATTAGGTTGTGTTAGAAAGTGATCAAAATCCAGCGTCATATTGATGTCAAATATTGACATTTATTCGTCAGGTATGGCAACCAAAATCCAACGTCTGATAGACGTCATAGTGGTAATGTCCACACAACATGAAGTAACAACATTTTTCTCCAGGTGACCATGTCATATGATGTTAATATGAGGTTAGTTTTAGGTTGTGACATCAGGTTACCAAAATTTAATGTCTAGCTAGCGTCTAAGGAGAACATTATTTTGACATCCAATAACAACGTCTATTGACATTGATATTTGATTGACTTCAGCTTGTGTTGGAAAGTGACCAAAATCTAATGTCGAGCCAACATCTTAATCCATCATCATATTGGTGTCAAATGCTGACATTTATTTGTCAGGTACTGTTTGGCAACCAAAATTCTACATCTGATAGATGACATAGTGATAAGGTTGAACGCTGGACATTGACATCAACCCAATTTTCATTTCTAAACAAAATGCAACGTCCCCATAACATTGAGGTACAACATGAATCTGATGTAAAGTTGACCTCCTGTGCTCAGTCAATGTCTAGTCAGTGTCGAAGGACAATGTTATTTTGATGTCCAATAATGTTTGGTTGATTTCAGGGTGTGTTGGAAAGTGACCAAAATCCAACGTTGAGCCAACATCTTAAACCAACATCATATTGACGTCAAATACTGACATTTATTCGCCAGGTATGGTAACCAAAATCCAACATCAGATAGACGTCATAGTGGTAACGTCCACACAACCTCAAACTGTAACATAATTAGATATTGATATTTGGTTGATTTTAGGTTGGACTTTGGACATTGGCCTGATGTTGGGTTCTGACCTCAATCTGATTTTTATTTCCAAACAAAATGCAACATCCCCATGACATTAGGATACAACGTAAATCTGACATCATGCTGACTTCCTGTGCCTGGTGGGATTGGTGAGAAATATGGCAGTTCTTACCGAAACCAGTTTCTGAAATAATCCAATTTATGATAATTGTCTGCTTATTTTGTGCATGTAAACACACTCACCCTTGACTTGTTTAAATCCAGTCTGAGTTTCTTTCTTCAGTTAAACACAAAAGAAGATATAAAAAAATGATGCTTGCTGGGACCCCTTAACTTCCATAGTATTTTTTCCTTACTATGGAAATCAGTGAGTGAAAGCAACCAGCATTCTTCAAAATATCTTCAGTTGATAGAGAATCATAAAAAACCCAACATTTTTGAGCTACTGATGCTGATTTTTGGGTTGTGATTTCCAGCAGGCACACAATGTCATAAGATGTTAATATTAGGTTGGATTTAGGTCGTGATGTCAGGTAACCAAATTTCAATATCTAGCCAGCGTCTTAGGAGAACATTATTTCGACGTCCAATAATGACGTTGATATTTGGTTGATTTCAGGTTGTGTTGGGAAAGTGACCAAAATCCAATGTCGAGCCAACATCTCAAACCAACGTCAAATACTGACATTTATTCATCTGGTATGGCAACCAAAATCTAACATCTGATAGACATCATAGTGGTGCACGCAACGTCAAGCTGTAACATCATTAGACGTTGATATTTGGTTGATTTTAGGTTAAACATTGGACATTGACCTTGGCCTGTTGTTGGGTTCTGACGTCAACCCGATTTTCATTTCTAAACCAAATGCAACGTCTCTATGACATTAGGGTACAATGTCAATCTGAAAAGTTGACCTCCTTATCAAAAAACAATTTCTGAAATAATAAAATTTTTGATAATTCTGTCTTGTGCATGTTAAACACACTTAATATAAAGAACAGCTATCTTTGGAGTGACTTTATGCTTTTGTGCATTAAATAGAAAAAAATTTGCAGCACAGCACAATAGAGCCCCGTTTAAATGTTTTCATTTTTGGAAATAATCTGTGTCAAGCTGGTGTTTATTTTGGGCATACGGGGAACATCACGTCACCATGACACTTTGCACATAATACTATTTCGCCGTTGAAAGATGACAAGATATCAGGCCCATCTGCACTGCAGGTAAACAACAACATGACAAAGATGCTAATAGAAGAGATCATAAATCATGAGACAAGAATATTTTTCAGGCCATTCGCGGCGGTGGATCTGAAACAGCACGACATGATGGATGCATTTCGCTTATTGCCTCGAGCACACATCAGTACACGAACCCCCCTTTTCCATTTTCCTCCTGCATTTCTCTTCCTCTGTCTCGTATCAGTCTACATTATTTCTTTACGCTTTGTGCCTTGAGAAAATCCCTCGCCTGCAAACTGCGGGACATCCGGCATGTGGAACGCCATCCAGAGACACAGCGAGAATCAAACATCTGCTGTAGCGTTCAGCTTCTCTTCTCAGTGTGAGCCTGTGGCGTCTTGAGTAATGACTGTACCGCTATCGGTGTCTGACAGAGCGACGTATATACCCTCAAACCACTCTCTAACGCTCCTGTGGGGGAGATGCAGAAACATGCCAAACACACACACATAATACACAACGGATCTGTATTAACAAGTGCTTTTCTGAATTTATGCTTAGTCAAAATGTTTCGGAAGAAGTCTTTTCTGCAGCTAGAGTATGCAGCTATGCTAAAGAAGAACCATTTATTTATTGTTCTTAGAAACATTTTAAAGATCTAAATAACCTTTTATGAATAGATAGATAGATAGATAGATAGATAGATAGATAGATAGATAGATAGATAGATAGATAGATAGATAGATAGATAGATAGATAGATAGATAGATAGACAGATAGATAGATAGATAGATAGATGTTGAACGGCATCCCAATCATCACAAATATTGCAGAAGACCTATTGGAACCCACATGGACCCAAGATTCTCATAGAAATCAGTCAAGTTTGGTGAAGGAAAAATCATGGTTTGGGGTTACATTCAGTATGGGGTGTGCGAGAGATCTGCAGAGTCGATGGCAACATCAACAGTCTGAGGTATCAAGACATTTGTGCTGCCCACTACACTACAAACCACAGAAGAGGGCAAGTTCTTCAGCAGGATAGCGCTTCTTCTCATACTTCAGCCTCCACTTCAAAGCTCCTGAAAGCAAAGAAGGTCAAGGTGCTCCAGGATT
>CAIGQZ010032675.1:4267425-4288183 GCA_903798205.1 Danio tinwini
ATAGATAGATAGATAGATAGATAGATAGATAGATAGATAGATAGATGTTGAATGGCATCCCAATCATCACAAATATTGCAGAAGACCTATTGGAACCCACATGGACCCAAGATTCTCATAGAAATCAGTCAAGTTTGGTGAAGGAAAAATCATGGTTTGGGGTTACATTCAGTATGGGGTGTGCGAGAGATCTGCAGAGTCGATGGCAACATCAACAGTCTGAGGTATCAAGACATTTGTGCTGCCCACTACACTACAAACCACAGAAGAGGGCAAGTTCTTCAGCAGGATAGCGCTTCTTCTCATACTTCAGCCTCCACTTCAAAGCTCCTGAAAGCAAAGAAGGTCAAGGTGCTCCAGGATTGGCCAGCCCAGTCACCAGAAATGAACAATATTGAGCATGTCTGGGGTAAGATGGAGGAGGAGGCATTGAAGATAAATCCACAGAATCTTGATTAACTCTGGGAGTCCTGCAAGAACGCTTTCTTTGCCATTCCAGATGACTTTATTAATAAGTTATTTTGAGTCCTTGCAGAGATGTATGGATGCAGTTGTCAAAGCTCATGGGGTCATACACAATATTCTTTTTTTTCCACTGCACCATGACTTTATATTCTATACTGTACATTATTTCTGTTAAGTGACAAAACGTTTTTTGTCTAAGCAAAGTCAGACCTTACTGTCCTAATTAAATAATTAAAAAATCAAGGCATGATCATATTTTATTTTGATACAATTTACATAATCTAGAGGCCTTTGCCTTTCATATAAGCCACTTCTGATACAAAACGATCAACTAGAAGTCAAGTTATTATTTGTTGCTTCAAAAAATTTATTATGATATGAATATTTATTATTACTATGATCTATGTTAAAAACATTTGTGCTGCTTTATATAATTGTGGAAATCATGATAGTACCATTTAAAAGACGTTTTTATTTTATTTTATTCATCAACGTCACATTAAAGGGTTAGTTCCAAGTCTTCAATTGCTACTGGTTTCAATGTCCTTCAGAATATATTGTTTTGTGTTTAACAGAATAAATAAATTATTTAAGGTTTACCACCAATTGAGTGTAAGGAAATGGTGAGGAAATGTTCACTTTTGGGTGTACTATCACTTTAAGTTGATCAAAAG
This sequence comes from Danio tinwini, assembly GCA_903798205.1. Classification (NCBI taxonomy): domain Eukaryota; kingdom Metazoa; phylum Chordata; class Actinopteri; order Cypriniformes; family Danionidae; genus Danio; species Danio tinwini. The sequence continues at coordinate 4,268,565 of CAIGQZ010032675.1, forward strand.
TGACAAAGCCATTTATAATGGTATAAATGCTGTAACCCATGTTTATTCTGAAAACATACTGCCATATACATTTACGGAGAGCGCCAAAAATGTCCCAGGTTTTGTTTTTTTACAAATCCACCAGAGGCAGCTGTGTACGCTTTTTCAGATCTCAAATTACTCCCGCGAATGCCATTCATGCCTGCTGAAAATCCATCAGAGGCCACTGTTGACTGGCTGTCGACTGACTGACTGACAGATTAACTGACCCACCCTCCTCCTTCCCTAAACCCAATCAATAGTGTTTTCAAAAGCACAGATTGACCACTCACTTCCCTAATCACAACCGACAGTTTTCAAAAGCAATCCAGAAAAAGAAAAGTCCTCACCTGATTTTTACAACATTTTCAGATTTATTTTATATATATATATATATATATATATATATATATATATTTACTTGTTTATTACATTTTTTTGGCCTCTGTTTTGACTTACCTGCTGTATGGAACTGTCCTTCACTGGACTCAAACCCTGTCATCATGGTTAACTCCTCTCTGCATCTCAAGTCTGTCAACTTACATGGCAAGCTAACTGGACAAACTGGTACCAGCAGGAAAGCCGTTCACACAGAGGTAAACGGTCAGCTGGTAAGCAGGAAAAGGAACGGCGCCATACCGCCCCATATCGTTTGTTTTAAAGACAAAATGCAGCCATACGTACTTTTGGCTAAATAATTTGCGATCCCCAGAAATGTATATAAGGCTACATTTTCAGAATGAGCCTATGTTGAAATGTTGTAATAAGAAACATTGTACTCATCAAAGTATCCCGAAAGTGTTTTATTTCTTTCACAAAAATCCAAAACAGAACAAAATATTTTTCAGATAATAATATAAGAACTAATTACTAAAACTCCTAATTTAAAAATTAACAATTGAAAGCAATAGTTAACCCCATGCAGATATGTATGCGTAAGATTTTCTATGTACCACATAAATCCAGATTTATTTATTATTATTTTTTCTACTGCTGCAGGCAAAAGAGTCAGAACAGAAGGAGCTGTTCACACATGATGCCATCATGCAATCAAAAATTTTAAATAAATAATTAAAATAAACTGGACAGAGTGCACCAGAATGGAACAGAATGCAAGATAAAAAAAAAATTTCAGCGTTGAACAGTTTTATAGTTTGACATGGCATCTTACAAACACGGCAGTTATGATGCGAGACAGTGAATAAAGCACAAAGCGTGACGCAGCAACCAAAGATCTCCATCTGGTGCATGTCCACACAGACAAACTAGTAAAAATAGCACAGACGGAAAGCAAGAACAACAAATTCTGAGTAAATCTGCTGTGGAGAGAAATACAAACTTGGTTGTAAATCTACAATACAAAAATCAGCACAATGCTTTTTTATGAATATCAACATGGCTGTGTTTCTTTAAGGCCAAATCAGTGCAACACGTCAAACTTTTATGAATTTCTCTCTTCTGCTGAACATATTCTGGAAAATGGTGGAAACCAGCAGTTACTGATACTATGGAGGTCAACTTTCCAACATTTTTTTTAAAATATGTACAATTCAAACAGGTTTGGAACCAGTGAAGGCTGATGATGGCAGAATTTTCATTTTTGGGTCCCTTTAATTAGCATAGTATACAGTGGTGTGAAAAAGTGTTTGCCCCCTTACTGATTTATTTATTTGCATGTTTGTCACACTTTATGTTTTAGACCATCAAACAAGTGTAATAATTAGTCAAATATAACACAAGTAAACACATCATGCAGTTTTAAAATAACTTTTTTATTATTAAGGTAAAACAAAATACTAAATTATATAGCCCTGTGTAAGAAAGTGTTTGCACGACTATGGAGTGGCCTAGTCAAACCCCTGACCTCAATCTTATTGAGATGCTGTGGCATTACCTTCAAAAAGGTGGTTCATGCTTGAAAACCCAACAAAGTGGCTGAATTACAACAATTCTGCAAACATGAATGCACCAAAATACCCAAGCCAGGCTGATTCTGAAAACATACCTCTATATACATTTCTGGAAACTGCCAAACACGTCCCAGGAGCTCCTTTTTTGCAGTTTTGGTTTTCCCGAATCCACCAGAGGCCGATGTGTACAATTTTTGAGATCTCAAAATTCTCTCGCGAGTGCCATTCGCACCTGCTCTTCTTAGATAAACCCACCAGAGGCCGCTGTCAACTGACTAAATGACTGACTAAATGACTGACTGACTTTCCGATGAACTGACCCACCCTCCTCCTTTCCTAAACCTAAGCAACTGTATTGTTTGACCCGCCCACCCACTTCCCTAAACCCAACCAACAATTTTCAAAAGCAATATAGAAAAAGAAAAGCCCTCACATTATTTTTACCACATTTTCAGATTTTACCACATTCTCACCCTGTTATTTACTTGTATATTTATTTTTTTTTGCTTTTGTTTTTGTCTTACCTGCTTTCTGGAATCATTCTTCACCAGACTCAAACCCCGTCGTCATGGTCAACTCCTCTCTGCGTCCGCTGATGTACATGGAGAGCTAACAGGACAACTGGTAACAGTAAGAAAGCCGCCCATATGAAGGTAAGCGGCCAGCTGGTAAGCACGAAAAGGAACAGCATCATACCGCCCCATCGTGTTCATTTTAAAAATGAAATGCAGCCATACGTAGCTCTGGCTACATAATTTGCGATTTCCAGAAACGTATGTAGGGCTACGTTTTCAGAATGAGACCATGTTGCAAATACCTTCACAGCCATGTAACACACTTATTGTAAGTTATAGAAAACCCTTGATTGTGTTTGTTGCTGCCAAGGGTGGCCAAACCAGTTATTAGGTTTAGGGGGCAAACACTTTTTCACACAGTTTTGTATTTGGTTTTTCCTTATTACTAAAAAAACCTTCATTTCGAAACTGCATGATGTGCTTTCTTGTGTTATCTGACTAATATTTTAATTAGTTTGATGATCTGAAACATTAAACTTTGACGAACATGCAAAAAACCACACCACTGTATATTTCAGTCTTACTTTGTTTTGTTCTGTTTGTGTTTTATTGTTTGCTAGAACTCCAGACATTCTCCAGGCATTCCTGCCATTCTGTGATCGCTTGTGCTGAATCATAAATATGACTAACAAGTTCAATTACATTCCCTAAGCGGCTCAGGTGAAAGACTGAAGCTTTTTTTTTTTGCACTCACTGCTACAGAACAATACATTAAACCATTGTAGACTTTTTTTTTTTTGTACCCTTTTCCCCAAATAAGCCGCTTACCTATTTATTTTCAAATGTGACAGGGAGAAACATGGATTAGTGTGTGATTTATATGTATTGATTGCAGTAACCCAGCTTGCTCCAGACCAGTGAACAATTTAAGAAAGTGCCTGAATAGATTTTCTTATTTATTAAGTCTGTCTTGATAGATAATTCTTTTTCACAACATCAAATAAATACAACAAAATATTTTACCAATGATTTGTAATGCAGTGTTTCCCAACTTTGTTCCTGAAGGCATACCAAACAGTACACATTTTTAACCTCTCCCTAATCATACACACCTGAATCCACTCATCAGAACATTAGAAGAGACTCCAAAACCTGAAGTTAATGGGTCAGATAAGGGAGACATCCAAAATATTTACTGTTGGTGTGCCTCCAGGAACAGGGTTGGGAAATACGCTTGGGAAATTGTAATGGAATACGTTTTCTCACCTATCTCCATATATGGACAACTTTTCTGGCTTGGTCAGTTTGCTTGTGAGCTCACCTTGTAAAATCAAGATAAACTAGGTCGCAGTGCACTTTTCTCATGATTGCTTTTGATAACTCTATTGGTTGGTTTTATGTCTGGCTCACGCTGTGTGATTTCTAATAATCCTAAATGATCGTAGCATGTCAGACTGCACAAACATGGTTCCCATTGTTATACTGTAAGATTTCAGCTGTCATAACATCGGACTGAATGACTATTAAGACGCACCAAACATGGATACACGCAAGAAATCTCACCCAACGTTTGACTTAATTTATTCGTTCCACTTTCACTATCCTGGTTCTGACATGATACCTCATAGCATATATAAACTAAATGTAATTTTCTTCACAGCATGCCTCAATAATAAAACCAGAAAAAAAGCTTTTTGACATTTTGTGGTGGCTTGAAGCTGTCGTGTTGTGTCATCAGATTTGGTGCTCCTATTGGCTCTTGGTTAGACACTGGTTGTAGTTGAAGTCACACTGCAGGAAAGTTTCTGAAGTCTTCTAATGGGGTGGTTACACCAGATGCTGCTTGCACAAATAAATTGAGCTATTCGCGCATACCTAGATGCGCTTCATTTGCTATTTAAATTCACTTTCCAATAGACACGGATTTGCGTCATGGGAGGCATCTGTATGCCCGGTATCTCATTTTTGCAACTAAATGACTGACATGGATTTTGAGAAAGTAGCTGTGCTTTATGTCCTATAGGAAAGTTGAAAAACAGTGTAGATTTGTTCGTGCTGTATCTGGGTCCATCAGATCCTTCAGAGGCACACCCAGTCTGGTGAGTCCATCAACTCCTCCTTTCAGTTCCCACTGAGCCAGTCCCAGTTTGAAGACTTGTTGTCCCTTGTTGGCCGGAAGATATTTTAATTAGCACAGTATACAGTAGAAGTGTTTGCCCTCTTACTGATTTCTTATTTTTTGCATGTTTGTAACTTTGTTTTAGATCATCAAACAAGTGAAGTGGCCTAGTCAAAATCCTTAACCTCCCCAAATCCGATTAAGATGCCATGGTATTACCTTAAAAAAGCAGTTTATGCTTGAAATCCATCAATGTGGCTGAATTACAATACGTCTGCAAATCAACAACATGCACTACAGCAAGCTCCTGATTAGTTAATACGGCATGAATGTCCACCGAAGTTCAGATTTTTCTACTTGAGGGATTCGCACAAATCCTTGTTAATTGTGTCAAATGCCCAAAACGCTTAATTCATGCCTTGTCATTCATTCGAATGACGTCATTTGCGCCCCTTCATTTGCACGAATAGCGCCGCAGGATGTCTTATCGCATCTTTGCATTGACTTAACATGAAATCACTTGCATTTGACTCTTCATCCACATCTGGTATGAATGTACCATAAGACTGCCAGAACATTATCGAGTGGGAAAAATTTATCCAAATGGTCATTAAGTCGCTGTCTGTAAACATCCCAAACCAATGATTAAAGATCACAGATTTTAGCCTAAAGGATTTCAGGAATCTTCTAGGATTTCTTACATTTGACTTAGACAACAAAATTATGGCTGAAATCACACAGCAGGGCTTTAGGAAAGGGAAGGTGATCTGACAAGGCTTGCCTTCTCATGGACATTTACAAGAAGGACATATGCTGAAATGTACAACAAAATGTACCTCTAATGTATTGCATATTTGCAAAAATGTAGACAGTGTATTTGTCATCTGAAAAATGCAATGAAACATACCTGGAGCAATGTATTTTGGATATCACAAAAAATGTAGACTGAGGCACATATTGTATTTCCAATGAACCTGGTTGATATTTTTTAACTGAATCCTATTCACTGTATTTCAACTTACATTATACTAAACTAAAATGAGGTTAAATGTTGAATGTTGTGAATTGCGAGGTCCCAGAACAGATTGGGGTAACGGATCTGGCATGTTACCTGAGGATGGAGAGGTCTTGCGCACTAAAGTGGATGGCGAAGGGGTGTCGCAGACAAAAAGTGAGCGGGGCGGGGGTGTCGCAGACGAAAGTGAAGAGGCTTGGGGAGTTGCGGAAGAATGTGAAAGTGAACAGCGGACGGGGGAGGAGGGCGGGGGAGGAAGAGGGATCGGTAAAATGAGGTGCTGGATCTGATTTCAGAGGTGACGAATCCAGATCTGGTATGTTCCAGCACAAATTAAGCCCTGGTTAAAGTAACGTAAAAAATGTTGCCATGACCTATTATTAAACAGTGTATACTGTAAAAATGCTGGGTTCCACACAATCAATTTGTGTTGGGACAACATGAAGGAATTAAGTTAACTTACCAGTTTTTACAACTTTAAAGTGGTTTCCCAGTACTGGGTTGCGGCTAGAAGGGCATCCGCTGTGTAAAACATATGTCAGAATAGTTGGCGGTTCATTCCGCTGTGGTGACCCTTGAAAATCAGGGACTAAGCTGAAGGAAAATGAATGAATGAACTTTAAGTAGATTGAACATAAAACAAATAAGTTGTCAAAAAAAAACTCAAAAATTGTGTTGTTTTGGCTCATTTTAAATGAGTAGTTTGAACATACTGCAAGGTACATCAAACCGTAACACTAGCCTATTGCCTTCTGTGGCTTTTCATGAACAACATCTTCTTTCACCCACTCATTCTCAAACCCCCTATCTAGTCATCAACATATGTCAAGATCACAAAAAAATTCTGCGTAGGATTTGAACACTTTTGCAAAAACGTAAATTATAGTCATTGATGGTATTGAATGAATCACTTGCCTCTTGTCTGAACTTTGTTGTTTATAAACAGAGAATTCATCAGAGTGCAGTATTTGTTCACTGAGTAACGCTTAAAAAAATCTGGCGTTTTTAGCGTTGGCTAAATTCAATGCATCTGATTGGCCTTTGTGTTCATAAGCCCAACAGAAATGTGTGTGATTGATCATTATTCTCAGCCTCGCAACAAACAAGAAATAAAAAGAAATCTGACACAACATGCACAGATCTAAACGCAATCACATTCACATTTTACTTTGATCATGACAGCCACAGTAGATGATCTTTACTTGTCACTTGATGCTCTTTATCTTGAATTTGGAGAGTGTGTTTGTTCTTTTTGGTATTTGCCACAATCCCTCAGTAATCTTCTTCCCTGATTAACAACTGCTTATTAATGTCATTAATTAAGCACTCAGCTATAACATCCCATAACACACCATCAAATAAATAATATCTTGTCCTACTTGAAAATTCAGGTTGATCAACTAGTTCTTCCAGTGTGTTCACTGCTTGTAGTGTTAGTGTACTACAACATACAATAACCGAGGATTGAGGAAACCTCCAAAGCTCAAAAATGTATTTGTTATCAATGATTTATCTATCTTAATTCCATTGAGCATTCACTCTGACCAGGCTTGCGTTTACACTGCCAACAGAACCTTTACTTGGTAGACATGGTGTATGACAAAGTTGTGATCATGGTAATTCTTGCTCAAAGAAGAAAACTGTTCACATATCAACCCATAAATCAGTGCACCTCATGCTTTTTACACATTTAGACATGCGAACGCCCCCAAAATAACAATGGAGAACATACAATAGATCCTTTTCTTGATTATTGGCTATTTGCGCTTTGGGTCTGAGAAAAGCGCACTATAAATAAAATGTATTATTATTATATGTGTCAGAGGAAGACGACAAGTTTTGTTTGTTCATGAACATGGTTCATTGTTGCGCTGTTATTGTATTATTACAGGGTTGTGTTTTTAGCTGCATATTTAAAATTACAGTTACTGTGTTGTCATTGCTCAGGCTTGTTGTCGAATTGTATGTTAACCAATAGCATTCAGCAATGAGTCTAGCTTCACCTTTTTGGTATCATATTGTTGTGTCAGATACCTTTACAAATAGGTCTCAAAAATGGTACTGTACAGTTCACCATTTTTATACTTCTAATGGAAATGAATATGCATGTACTGTACTGTACCGAATTGTGCCACTCTGTAGAAACAAGCTGTTAGTAATAAACCAATCATAACAGACAGGGCCATCTCACCAATCAGAGCTGAGTTTACAATTTCTTGACTGTTGCTGCATTTGAAAATCTCATACTTCTATACTATATAGTACGCTAAAACAGTATGCAAGCCAAGTAGTACGTCTAAATTCATAGAATTCGAAAAACAGTGTAGCCGGATTAATTCCAACGAGATTCTGAAGTGCGTATCCGATGGATGCTACACTGATCCCATGATGCCACGTGAGAGAATTCATGAATAGCAGTGAAGTAATGCAACTGACGCGGATAGATCACTGGAATATGCGAAATGGCGGATGTAGTACGTCCAAATTCCATTCATACTGCTCACATTCATACTATACAGAACATACTTTTCTAACTGTCATGTAGTAAATTCAAATGTAGTACTTACTTGAACGCAGCCCATGTCTATCTGCAGCATTTGCTTATAAACATAATTACATGCATTTCCAAAGCCTGCGATGGAAATGGATGAAGGTCAAAGGCATCTTCATTGAGACAAAGACATGTTATGCTGTGACATGAATGGATGCATCAAGATTTAGTTGTGGAACAGCCACATATAGAAGCTGGTCAAAGGCAAAACATGTAGTTTTGCAATGTGTGCATTAGAGAGTTCAGCGGTTGTCTTTTTTGACCACTACACATACAGTATGACAGAAATCAAAGATGTTGAAGCTACGTCTGGATCCATATTTTATAGAAGTTTTCCTTTTGAAAAAGAAGAGGTGGAGACAATTGTTGGGGAAACCGATTTTTCTGCTGAAATTGTCCAACATGGACAGTCAAAATGCAAACCAAACTTTTCAGTTTTAGCTGAAAACTAAAAGTCTCATAAAACAAACATAACACTTGCCAGATTAGTTTTGTTTGTTTGTTTTATTGAAAAAAAAAGCTTATTTAGAGCACAAGACTTAAAGGGGACCTATTATGCCCATTTTTATAAGATCTAAAATAAGTCACTGATGCCTCTAGAGCGTGTACGTAAAGTTTCAGCTCAAAATACCCCTTGAATAATGTTTTATAACTCTTTGATACTGCCCATTTTAGGATTCGACTTTAATTATGCCATTTTGCTGACTTTTGCTTTAAATTCAAACGAGATTGTGCTCTTTTCAAAAGAGGGTGGGGCTACAAATGCCTATGTGTCAGCATAGTGGCAGATTCAAAAACAAGACTAAAGTCCTATGTTAATTAGAGATTGTTATTAATGGGAGAGGATTTCTGCCTTTGATGACACGTACAAAGGGAAAAATGTCCATCAAGTACGATTATAAAAATAGAATTACTTATTTTTTACGATTAGAAGCTGGTTATATTCACAGACTGATGCCACACAACTGTGTTTAAACCACTTCTAAAAATATTTTTCCATAATAGGTCCCCTTTAATACAGAGATTTTTCTTCTTGTGTGAACGTAGCTAGAATTAAGAATAATTTCTTTCTTCTGTTGAACAAAAAACAAGCTATTCTAAAAAAAAAAAAAGTTGAGAACCAGCACCCATTGATACTAGGAAAGTCAGCTTTCCCAACATTTTTCAAAATATCTTCTTTCGTGTTCAACAAAAAACAAATTCAAACACCAGTGAAGGATGAGAAAATTATTTTCATTTTTAAGTGAACTATCCCTTTAACTAGCACAGTATATAGTGGTGTGAAAAAGTGTTTTCCCCCTTACTGATTTTTTTTTTTCCATGTTTGTCACATTTTAATGTTTGAGATCATCAAACAAGTGGAGCGGCCTAGTCAAAGTCCTGAACTCAATCCAATTGAGATGCTGTGATTTTTCCTTAAAAAGGCGGTTCATGCTTGAAAATCCACTAATGTGGCTGAATTACAACACTTCTGCAAAGATGCGTGAGCCAAAATTTCTCCACAGCGCTGTAACAGACTTATTAACTATTAGAAGCTGGTTATATTAACAGACTGATGCCACACATATACGTTTAAACCACTTATAAAAATGATTTTCCATAATAGGTCCCCTTTAATACAGTGATTTTGCTTCGTATGTTAACATAGCTAGGATTACAAATAGTTACGTCATATTTTTCTTTAAAAAAAACAAGGCAGAAATGATACAGAAATTAAGAGTATAGTATGTGTAGTGATCTTGTTTTGGAATAGGTCTATGTATTACTTTTTGTCAGGTATAGCTTGTATTCATAATGAATTTTAAGTCCATCTAGATGACCAGATGTTTTCTAAGTTGGCATGTTAGCATTTTCAAGTGCTCTGGATTACGTCAAGAAGAAACTCCTGACACTGACTCTGGGGTTTTAGCCAAAACACTGCCTCCATTAGTCATGAGCATCATTGACTGGCTTTATTAACTGGAGCTTAGCTTCGACGTAGCTTACGGCAAGCTGCGTTTTGAAGAGACAATCTCTGTTTAGCTATGCTAAGGCTTTGAAGGCAAAGTCTCGCTGAAGGGGAAAGAGGTTGGTATAGATCTGTTGCTTTCTGATGCCTGAGAGTTTGAAGTCTCTCACAGTAATTGGTTAATGATCTCTTAAATAAAGTGAGCATGAAGAATTTTAATCATTTTTTGGGGGGCAATTGAGGCTCAAATGATCTATCGATCTGCGCTGTGTCAATACTTGGAGACAACAAACAAATGGAGACAACACCTCCATGTGTCCAATGCCTTGTTCACACATACTGATTAAACAGTCATATTCTGTAAGGCATTTGGATATAAATCGCAGTAGTAGATCATCATTCATCTTGCGCATGTTGTATTATCAATGCATGGATTAAAGTCGTTTGTTTTCCAGGCATCGCTTTCATTTATTATATGACTACATTATTTAGAACAGTGAAATCGCTCACAGTGACTCCTCCATCACATGAGCTGTAGTCACTTCAATTCCAAAGGTACTGCAGTTGCACAAGTGATTTCTATTTGCATAATATATTTCATTTTTTTCATATTATCTGACAGGTCGCTAATGCCAGAAGACATTGGATGGAATCGACAAATCAAGCTTTCGAGGGATTTTGAAAGAAATATTTTAGGGCAGCACAGTGGCGCAGTGGGTAGCACAATCGCCGAGCTCGTGCTTGTGATTGAGTGCAGCCGGTCCTGCATTAGCTAATGTATGATCCACCAATCAGCTGAAGCCTAAAACTGCGGTCACACTAGCGTTTGAGCTTGCGAAATCCTTTCATACGGCGCTGCGAAAAGGTGATTAAACAAGATGATTAGACATTGAAAAAGTGTGTGATTGCTCCATGTTTTAAATTTCTGTCAAGAGAGGTCATGTTTTGATCCTCGATAGGTCTCACTGTGCGTTCACACTGAAAGCAGCGAGAGCGTCAGAGGTGGATCTTGCCGCCCTGGCGACAACGCTGTCTGTCTTCAGCTCCGGCGGCGAGAACGTCAAAATTCGCTACATTGATCTCGTATTTAAAGGAGCCGCTGCAGCATATCAGTTACATCACATTAGTTACATTCCCGCATAAAACATGCTATCTAGCGTGAAGATGTTGCACACTAATTATCCAATTCATTTACCTACAGAAGATCTAGTTGCATGTGCTGTGGGTTTGCTCCACCTAATTATCCAATGTGTTCATATGTCTGAAACATTCAGAAACAGCAATACTGTTTTGTATAGTCGCGTGAGATTCCCGCTTTTTTAAAGGGCCACGAAACCCCCCTGTTTCAGCAGGGTGTTTTCACACCTCTAGTTTGGAAAAAGTCAGGAAAGTGGGTGTGTCCAGCTCTGGGAGTGTGGGAGTGTCGGGGGAGGGAAAGAGGAAAGGAGTTGCAAAGAAGAGAGTTTCCATTTAGGCACGCGCTGGCAAAATAAACACACAGACGCAGGGTAGAAAGACAGTGACTGTGTTTACATGGACATCAGTAATGAATTATTTGACAAATTATTAATTTGTCAACTTTAACTGCAGTTTGGCACTTTTACTTTCATTCAGGAATATTTCCTGCTTGTCCCCCGTGAGAGAAACTGCTGGAGAGTAGACTTTTAATAAAATGTTTGATACCGCATGGCGTAAAAAAAAAATCCCACACACTGCGCACACACACACTTACCAAATCTGTAGACACAGGGCAATCATTTCAAGAAGCGAAAAGCTCTCGGGTAAAAAATTATCCTTACAAACGTATTTCTGTCGCGTGCACTGTATTCTCCACGTGAGTCCAGCTAAGCTCTCATAGTGGGGAAATGAAAACAAAATCTTCGTTGCAGCACATTAAAAAATGCAACACTGACGACTCATGTCTCTAAATTCTCGTTCTTTCACTTGTTTTGGCAACACAACAGGGCGTCTCTCTGTCGTCTGAACACTGTAACAGGTAAAACAGTCTTCGAAGCCATCATGCATATTAATAAAGTTGCACCGCATACACAATAGAGAGCGCTGATTGGTTTGAACCAAGTCTTTCTCATGAATTAATGCTGCACACTCAGAGACGTCACAATACACTCGCAGGTACAGACATCCACTCTCCACGCTGGACTACAATCAAATATCTAATCGCCGTGACGCAGCTTCAAAAATTTGTTTCAAACCGGAAGAACGAATTCGCTCAAAATAACGCAAAAACAACCAATTTTCACTATGTAGGGATATATAGGTGTCCTAATAGTGTTTATAGCATCGTGGGACACATATATGACTGTCAACAGCTCAAAAAATGCGTTTTGGTGTTTCATGACACTTTAAAGAAAAAATATATATATATATAACATTGATGCACATCAGTAACTTGCCAGTAACTTTTTAATGTATGTTCCTGTTAGAAAAACATTGCAAATAATTAGAAATCCGGCGACCGTAATATTAAAACCGTTGGAAACAACTGTGGTCAGGACCAAAGTTCACAGTGACTATGTTCATGGACTCCTCTCAAGTGGTGGACTTTAACATTCTGATTGGTTGCCGCCGAACCGCGTCACAGCTCATTACCATAAAGTTGACTTGATTTCAACTCTCCTCGACGCCCACACCGGTGAAGACGCACCGCGCTGCTCCTCACCGCTGGCTCCCATTGAAAATGAGCTACTTTGAAGCTCTCGCCGATTTCGGTGTGAAAGTACAGTCACACAGTCAAGTGATGCGATTTCACAGGTCAGAGTTCACCAAGCTTGAACGTTGCACCACAGCAACCTGCAAAACTTGATGCATGACCCTGTGTTTCTGGTCTGATGTTTTCGTGTGCGTATGAATGGAAGTCTATGGGGAGAAAAGTCAAAAGTGACCAGAGCTTTACTAACTATACATAACCAGAGCATCTTACCAAAGACAGACCTTACTGTCCTTATTAAATAATTCAAAATCAAGGCATGATCATATTTTATTTTGATAAAATAAGCATAATCTAGAGGCCTTTGCCTTTCATAAAAGCTACGTCTGATACAAAATCATCAACTAAAAGTCAAGTTATTATTTGTAGTAGTGTATGTTTAAATATCTTTAAATCAGAATTGCCTTTAATCAACCCACAAACCATGAAAGGACTTGAACAGATCTTACTTTGACAAAAATCAAAGTGACTTGCACTTTAAAATAAGATGGTTAATGTCAATGAAACTCTTCATTTGCTAAACCCTTACATAACAAAGTTCTTGCTCAAACTCTATGAATAATAAGCATTTGATTGCAAAATGTTTCGAATATCCTTTTACATGGCAGTGCATTTCGTTTGGTTTCTCTCAAACGTGAATGTTCTCCAGCATGTTGAAACCCTGCAAAGTATTAGTGTCACATCCGCTGCTCAGGATGCAGAGCGTGTTGGCATAATCTGACGGTGAGTAGTGTTTCTCTCTCCAGAGACGAGCACATTGAACTGCACCGGCAAACAGCCCCATATCAGAGAGGCTCACCTGCATTCAACAGCGTCCTCTTTTAAACCCGCACGTGCTTGTGTTTGATGACAAGGTCTAAAATGGTCAGTTCACTTCACTGTGTGTCAATTCCTTGCGGTACACATCCATGGTAACAGCACAGTACTTTGTTTGTTTGCCAATTTAATATACGTACAGATCAGAGGTGTCAAACTCAATTAAGCCTGAGTGCTGAATCTGAAAAAATGTCCCCTTGTGAGGGTTGAATTTGTTCAACTTTAATTAACTCATAATTACGTGAGGGATAATCAACAGTTTGCCGTGCATTAAAAGCTTTTAAATGCACTAAGTAACATGATTAACCTGCTTATTTCGTGGTCATTTGCCAAGGTATATACAACCTTAAAGTAGAATTGCTTTTTGTGGCTGTGTAATATTTGACTTTTTTAAAGAGCGCAAGAGAAGGAGAGATGACATGGATATACACTCACTGGCCACTTTATTAGGTACACCTGTCCATTTGCTTGTTAATGCAAATTTCTAATCAGCCAATCACATGCAGGGCTGGCAACGTATTGACTTTCATCCACAACATCAACAGAACACTTGCATAATAGGGGTCTGGCATAATAGTGAGGGCGGCAAACGCTCCCCGCCACCCAACCCAACGTACTGACTCATCCGCAACGTCAACCCCCCGTCCTCACTTTATGAACTGGTCGTTTTCGTTTTCACTTTCGGGTTGAGGGCGGCGTGCTAGTCCATTGCCTAGAGCGGCAGTTCGGCTTGCTCCGGCCCTGATCACATGGCAGCAACTCAATGCAATTAGGCATGTAGACATGGTCAAGACGATCTGCTGCAGTTCAAACTGAGCATCAGAATCGGGAAGAAAGGTGAGTTAAGTGACTTTGAACGTGGCATGGTTGTTGTTGGCAGACTGGCTGGTCTGAGTATTTCAGAAACTGCTGATCTACTGGGATTTTCATGCACAACCATCTCTAGGGTTTACAGAGAATGGTCCGAAAAAGAGAAAATATCCAGTGAGCGGCAGTTTTGTGGACGCAAATGCCTTGTTGATGCCAGAGATCAGAGGAGAATGGCCAGACTGGTTCCAGCTGATAGAAAAGCAACAGATATTCAAATAACCACTCGTTACAAGGTATGCAGAGGAGCATCTCTGAACACACAACACGTCCAACCTTGAGGCGGATGGGCTACAGCAGCAGAAGACCACATTGGGTGCCACTTCTGTTAGCTAAGAACAGGAAACTAAGGCTACAATTTGCACAGGCTCAACAAAATTGGACAATATGAGATTGAAAAAACGAATAGTAGTGTCAGAATTTGGCATCAACAACATGAAAGCATGGATCTATCCTGCCTTGTATCAATGATTCAGGCTGCTGCTAGTGGTGTAATGGTGTGGGGGTTATTTTCTTGGCCTAATTTAAACCCATTAGTATCAATTGAGCATCCTGTCAACTCCACAGCCTACCTGAGTATTGTTGCTGACCATGTCCATCCCTTTATGACCACAGTGTACCCATCTTCTGATGGCTACTTCCAGCAGGATAACACACCATGTCATAAAGCGCGAATCATCTCAGATTGGTTTCCTGAACATGACAACGAGTTTACTGTACTCAAATGGCCTCCACAGTGACCAAAGCTCAATCCAATAGAGCAGCTTTGGGATGTGGTGGAACGGGAGATTTGCATCTTAGATGTGCAGCTGACAAATCTCCAGCAACTGTGTATATAATAGCTAATAGTTCATATCGATTTAGCATCGATATAGTGTAAGTTGGGTTTATAGTTGACCAGGAGCCATAGTAAAAGAAAATGAAAGTCTGCCTTCATCTGCCTGTTTTTAAGGCATGTGACTGTATGAACATTTCAAGAAAGTTTAAAGCATTCAGGCTGAAGAAAATGTACTACAGTATTTGTAACATTATTAAAGATAAACAATAATATATATATATATATATATATATATTTTTTTTTTGTGCTAGCTTAAGGGACAAGTAGCTAAACCTCATTCAGAGGTTCAGAGGAACCGGCGGACATGCAACAACTTTAATCATAAGGTAAACACAAAACAAAAGTTTCCATCTGGAGCTCCTTCACGGGACTCAACACTTGGAAACATCACTCCATCGGGCTCGCGGCTTTCTGCACCACCCACACTCGTCACAGCTACCAAGCCGACCAATTACAGAGCTTGCATTATGCGTCATTGCGATGTGTAATAAAAAATTTTAAGAGGTGCATGTCAGCGTCAGCCACAGCAAGGGCTATGCGACCACACAAAGGCTGTGCCGGTGTGCTGACACTTTATCCTACCCCATCAGATTATGCTACCAGCACTGTATTTGAATGGGTCTAGGGTTGGGGTTAGGGATTAGGTAGGTTAAGGTGATATTAGAGCTTCATATCACACTACTCCATATTATAATTTACACTGGTAACAAAATCTGATGGGTAGCATATTACATCATCAAAATGTGCTACTTACTTTTTGAATGGGAGGTAGGACAATCTGACAAGGTAGGACAAATCGACAGAATACCGAACCATATGTGTGTGTGCTTGACGCAGAGGTATAAATCAGCCTTTAGAAAAGACATACTCTATTATTATCTTTGATCAGGCAGAGTAAACCATAAAGCCATGAAACTTGGTCAGATGATAGTGTCTCCCAAACAAAAGTGCTCTGACAACATGACTAACAAAATGACAAAAATCACATCAAGCACACAGTACACACACACACTACTTCATTTTCTTTTTGGCTTAGTCCCTTTATTAATCTGGGGTCGCCACAGCGGAATGAACCGCCAACTTATCCAGCACATGTTTTACGCAGCAGATGCCCTTCCGGCTGCAACCCATCTCTGGGAAACATCCATACACATTCACACTCATAACCTACGGACAATTTAGCCTACATAACTGTGGGGGAAACCAGAGTCCCCAGAGGAAACCCACACAAACACAGGGAGAACATGCAAACTCCACACAAAAATGCCAACTGACCCAGCCGAGGCTTGAACCAGCGACCTACTGCGCCACTGCGTCGCCACACACACTACTATATCTATTAAAAAAATTTTTTTTTGAAAGCAAGTGTATACTACCCAGATAGCAAAGAATTCTGGCCCAGATTTGGCATAAATCTGGCCCAGAAGGCATTCATCCGACACTGACATACAGCACGTGGGCCAAACATGGCCCGGGTTTAGCAGAGGTGGCACCGTCTTTAAGGCAGCACAGAATACTTGGGCCAGATGTAAAATGTAGTATTTGGCCAAGATGTTAATAATTAATATGTGGGCCATGTAAGTTTGGTCTTTCTTGACCCACATTTAAAATACATTTTTATCATTTTTAAATTTGTTAAAAATTTGTGGTACATTTCTCACTGGGCCAGAGATGTTTTGCTATATGTGTAGTTGTTATTCGCTAAGCACATTTGTCCTTTTTCTCTTTTGTTGTTGCACTGCTGTACATTTGTGAGTTTCTGTGTTTGTTTTGTAAAGTAACTGATAACGCTATATTGAATATCAGCAGAGATAACCCATCGCCATTGGAAAGGACAAAAGAGAGGAAAACAGACTAATTGCAGGGAAACTAGACTGCTAAAAAATGGCCTACAGCCCCTTTAAATCTGTCTATCTCTCTCACACACACTCATGTTCTGTTTTGCCTCTCCAGCAAAAGTTGATGATTAGCGGATGATTCATTGCTGTCACCGAAACACCACTTAAGTCAGCCAGGATGACTGAAGGTAGAACAAATGAAGAGTTTATTGTCACTTTCTGGCCATTCCTCACAGCTTATTTATTAGATGATGTGGTTGATATGATGGTCGTTCATCTTCTCGAACAAGGCTCAGGCAGACAGATTTGAGGAAAGGTCTCGCTGAGTCAGTCAATCCTCAAACCACTGATGTACAGTTGCAATCAGAATTTTTTAACCCCCTGATTTATTAGCCCTGATTTCTGTTTAACGGAGAGTTTTTTCAACACATTTCTAAACATAATAGTTTTAATAACTCATCTCTAATAACTGATTTGTTTTATCTTTGACATGATGACAGTAAATAATATTTGACTAGATATTTTTCAAGACACTTCTATACAGCTTAAAGTGACATTTAAAGGCTTAACTAGGTTAATTAGGTTAGCTAGGCAGGTTAGGGTAATTAGGCAAGTTATTGTATAATGATGGTTTGTTCTGTAGACTATGGAAAAAAATAAATAGCTTAAAGAGGTTAATAATTTTGACCTTAAAATGGGTTTTAAAAATTTAAAACTGATTTTATTCTAGCCAAAATAAAACAAATAAGACTTTCTCCAGAAGAAACAAATATTATCAGACATACTGTGAAAATGTCCTTGTTCTGTTAAACATCATTTGGGAAATATTTAAAAAAGTAAAAAAATTCAAAGGGGGTTCAATAATTTTGATTGCAACTGTAGATGGAAACCTGCAGATCTGAAAATGTAAGATTTCAAAGTTGTGTTTATCAAAAAAAGAGTGATTAGATTGAATAGACTGGATTCAAGGCTTATCTACAGTAATTCTGAGACCGCACTAAAAACTCAGATATTTGTCATGTACACGACTGTACCTTTCAATGATTTGAAGTCAATTTAAATTTCATTATTGCATACAGAATGGTTTGATTAGTTACTGTTGTTAATGTATTTGCTAACATGAACAAATACATTATTATAGTATTTCTTCATCTTTGATAATGTTAGTTAATGAAAATAGAGTCATTGTTAGTTCTTGCTAACTCAGTGGATTACTGTTTTTGTACGGTTCTCTTGAATACTTGATTCTGATTGGTCAATAACATTACAAGGTGTGTTATGTTAGGGATATAGTATGTCCAGGAGGTTGTTATTGCAGAAAAAAGCCTGATGGTGCGTTTACACCAGACGTGGGTGAAGCATCAAACACAAGTGATTTACAATGCAAAGACGTGAATAGACATCCTGCGTGTGATACACTTAATGCATGAATTACACGAATCGCTGGGGTTGGAAAATCTGAACTTTAGCGAACATTCACGCCACGTAAACCAATCAGGAGCTTGCTCTAAGATGGCCTTGATTATGAAGTAGTGCCTGTTGTTGATGTCCTGAGGGTAATCTTCCTGTCGACACCGGACAACAGCTCATCAAACTGGGCTGGGCAACTCAAAGAGCTGGATGCACCTCTGAAAGGATCTAGTGGACTCAGACACGGCGCAAATGAATATACGCTGTTTTTCATCCTTACTTTCGAATCCGCGTATATTGCATAGTGAATTTGATGCGTAAATAAAGCGAGTAAACTCAAAGTGTTCACAAGTCTATTTTTGCACAAATAGCATGATTTATTTGAGCATGCTGCATCTGGTGTGAACATAGCAAAACAGGTTTATCAGTAACCTGATGCGAAGGGCTTTATTCTGTGATAACAACCACCTGGATGTACTTTACTCTGCTTATTGCTGCTTGGCACAAAACTTTAAAATTAGACACAAAACATTATTCTAAGGAGTAATATTTGTGTTTGTTTTTTTTATTAAAGTATTTATTTTACTACAAAAACCCATAATAGGGGCTCTTAAAAAATATATAAAAATATATTTTGGAAGCCTCTGAGTTTTTGTGGTGCAAAACACAAAAAGGACAATTTTTTATTTCCCTATCAGTTAAAAATTCAAGCCATTGAAATATTTTAATAAAATCAGTTTTAAGCTTATGAAAATAATAAAACAATAAATGTTCAGTTTATTGTATTGCATAAAATATGCATGAATCAAAGCAAAATATCGCAACAATTTATATTCCAAATTTGAAGTTGATATCTCAAAAAACAAGCTTTCAGTAATATTTAGTTTGGCCGCAGTACCAGACATGGCCACTAGATGACATACAGTTTACACCATATAAGAGCGCCCCCTATTTCAGTGTATGTTTAAAGGAATTTGAATATTTTTTTCATACTTTTGACAATATTTGTAAAGTAGGCATCTAGCCTAATTGAATTTAGCCTCTAA
>CAIGQZ010032675.1:4288583-4313266 GCA_903798205.1 Danio tinwini
GTTGTGCTCGGCTCGAGTTTTCTCGGGTCGGGCACTTGTGTTCTGTCTCTGTGTGCGCGCCTTCATGAGTGCGTGCAGACCGTGCGCGCTCCCGTTTAATGCGGATGCGCGTGGTCTGCATGTGCTTGTGACGTGCGCGCTCTCGTACTCGTGTTTGTTTTGTTCTGTTGGCATTGCGCTGTTTCATTCTCAGCGTCTCAGTCTGGTTGGTTTTGGTTTCGGTTGGCGCTGAGATGAAACATGCGCGTTGCTTATGTGTGAGCTCACGGTAAGATGTTTTCATCTATCGTGTGCTCGTGTCATGTTTAGTCTTCTGTTGGTGTTGTGTTTAGCACGTGGTGCTTGTTTACATGCACTGCGTGCTTGTGTTGTCATGAACACGCAGTTAATGAGTTCTCTCATTGGTTGCGTGTTCTAGTTTTATGTGAGCACATGGTTCGTCTTTGTCATGTGCTCTCCTGTCTATTGTCTAGCCCTACCCTCTTTGTTAACCTATTATTAGTTTATCATGTTCACCTGTTTGTGTTAATTTACTTCTGCTTAAAATCTCCTCATGTCTGCTGTCCTGTGCCAGTTCGTCATCGATTCTCCTTGTCCTGTCATGCCATGTGTAGCCTTGTCCTGTCCTGATCCCTGCCAGCCTGCCCTGTGAAGTTTTTGTATGTTTTGTTAATGTTTTCCCCCTCGGGGTAGTTTATTTTGATGTTTGTTTTATTTTATTATTAATAAACACCCATTATTTCCCTGCATTTAAGTCCTCGCTCCTTTTCCCAACCCCGCAACCTTGACACGAGGTGTTCTGTATGCTTTAAAATTAGCTGTATTTGTAAAAGAGGTATGCAAATGAGCATTCATCAAGTACACAAATAAATTGAGCTTGGCTTGGAATTTGACTATTCCTTTTTGCAGTAAGCGTGTAATCTTTTTATGCCGCAATGCATGCAACACCTCACAAGCCCACCCACGACACAGAACTGAGCATCTCACAGGCGTGATTATAACTGCTTAAACTGCCTTAAGAATAATAGTATGTTTGTGGTGCGCTTCACTGGCTCCCACCAGGTATAATGAGAGAGAGAGAGAGCACTGGCCTTGTGTTTCATGCTTTAGTGTGTAAAGAACAAAGGTTCTCTGCAGTAAATACTGCTTTTATATTCCACTTAAACTGGTGTGGCTACAAGCATGAACACAATTTGCTTATACTGTACTAACAAATGGTACCAGCAGTTTTAAGTGCACTTTTAATGAACATGTTTGCAGGATTATTATAATACATTCTTTAACTGAAAGTATATTTAGTATTTGAAATAAAATAAATGGGTCAGTTGGCGTTTCTGTGTGGAGTTTGCATGTTCCCCTTGCATTGGCGTGGGTTTCCTCCGGGTGCTCTGGTTTCCCCCACAGTAGAAAGACATGCAGTACAGGTGAATTGGGTAGGCTAAATTGTCCGTAGTGTATGTGTGTGAATGAGTGTGTATGGATGTTTCCCAGAGATGGGTTGCAGCTGGAAGGGCATCTCCCTAAACATAAAACATATGCTGGATAAGTTGGCGGTACATTCCCCTGTGGCGACCCCAGATTAATAAAGGGACTAAGCCGAAAAGAAAATGAATGAATGAAATAAAATAAATGTTTACTGAAAAACAAGATAAAAATGTTTACACTTTATTTTAAGATGTCCTTGTTACACATTTTCTGTGTACTTACTGCAGTAATAACAATTTATTACGCATAATAACATGCAACTAGCCTTAACTATAGTAATACATTGTAGTAAATGTTGTAAATACATTGAATATAAATTATTAATATTAACAGTAAGTTAACTAAAAAACTATTATAAATAAAACATAAAATGTAATGTTATAAGTTAGTTACTAAGTACTGTAAATATATATTTTTCAACTTAATGGACAAAAAAAAATCTAACTAAATAAAATGATTAACAAAAACACATGCCAAACAACAATAAAATATTTCAAAATATTTAGATAAAATTGGAAAAAAATACGCTTATATATATATATATATACACACACATAGGCACACACACACACACACACACACACACACACACACACACACACACATTTTGGAATGGCAAAAAAAGCATTCTTGCAGGACTCCCAGAGTTCATCAAGAATCTTTGGATTCTTCTTCAATGCCTCCTTCATCTTACCCCAGAAATAATGTTCATGCCTGGTGACTGGGCTGGCTAAACCTGGAGCATCTTGACCTTCTATGCTTTCAGGAACTTTGATGTGGAGGCTGAAGTATGAGAGGGAGTGCTATCCTGCTGAAGAATTTGTTTTCTCCTGTGGTTTGTAATGTAATGGGCAGCACAAATGTTTTGATACCTCAGGCTGTTGATGTTGCCATCCACTCTGCAGATCTCTCACACGCCCCCATACTGAATGTAACCCCAAACCCTGATTTTTCCTTCACCAAACTTGACTGATTTCTATGAGATTCTTGGGTCCATGCAGCTTCAAATAGGTCTTCTGCAGCATTTGTGATGATTGGGATGCAGTTCAACAGATGATTCATCAGAAAAATCTACCTTCTGGCACGTTTCCAAATGATCAACTAGAAGTCAAGTTATTATTTGTTGCTCTTACAACTGGGATTGACGATAAGACTTTAATCAGGTATTGTATAGTCTATATATAGTAGGTCCCATAGCCAAACTAGCTGAGAATGACTGATTTAGATGACATGTTTAGTGGGATTGAAAAATGCCCAGGAACAGCGAACAGAACATAAAACACAGACAAGAAAAGAGTAAGACATTGGTTTAAACTGTAAATGCCCTGCTTTTATTCATGAGTGTCCACATTGAAAAAAAGCCTTGTGCTTCTGAAAAATAAAACAAAAAGTGTGTACTTTCTGCCAGCTCTTTCTGAAATAGACTTGTTTTTTTAAGAGTAGACATGAATTGTGTATATTCCCCAGCCTGTCTTAAAAGCACATTTTCAACATTTTTTTAAGTTAAAGTCCACAAATGTTAATATCATAACTCCATTGTATGATTTGTTTGTCGGACAAAACTGCAGATAACAGTGCAGGAGCACATAATGTTGGAGCTTTACCACCTGCCAGTCAAATTTTCTCTGAAAGGGTGAGTTATTGAATATAAGCGGGAAAAGGAGGAAGGAACACACTGTTCCAGTTGCAGTCCATGATGATGTGTGTCTGGATGCCACAGATGTTATACAAAAGATGAAAGGTACCGAGATGCAGAAGTACACCAAAAGCCAAGTGGCAGAAATACGGTGTCCAACACTGTTTTAGTATACCCGTTTCTGATGTTTCATACAAAATAGCAATATCCCTAAGCCCTGACTCAATTTTATATGTTCAGTTAATGTCATTTAGTATTTTTAAACATTTATTTCCCTTGTGGGGACAGCTGGCTTATCCCTAATGTCAAAAAATGGCAGGTTTTATTTTCCTTATGGGGATAATTAGTAAATGTAGTCAAAAAATTGTACTTGTAATAAGTAGTACTTTGTTTATTCGACTGTTTGTTTTTTGGAGTCATATGTGTTTGATATCAACTTTTACATTTTTATCCTGGTTACATTTTCAACATTATTATTAAATGAATAATGTTGGATTTACAACATAAAGCATACAGTATAATCTACATTTTTAACATATTGCTAGGTAATGATACAGTCAATATAGTGATGTTTTAAAAATCTTAAATATTACTTGAAGTGCCATAGAATGAAAGTCTTGATACGTCAGAGCAGAGCTCATTAATATTCATGACCATTCCAAATATGGTCAAAAATGAGCTTATAATTCTAGGGGTAATTCCTGTTGTTATAAATGAGCATATAAAACCATTTCTGAATAATCTTTGAAAATAACTAAGCCACATAATTACTATGCAGATACCAGAAAACATTTTTAAATCAATGGACGCTATGGCACTTTTAAAGGGGACCTATTATGCTCCTTTTTACAAGAGGTAAAATGTCTCCTATGTCACCAAAGTCTGTATGGGAAGTTTCAGCTTAAAATACTGCACAAATATTGTTTTTACCTCTTTGAAACTGATCCTTTTAGGCATTGATCCTAATTGTGTCATTTTGGTGACTGTCACTTTAAATTCAAAGCTCTAAGCTCTCGGTTCAAAAAAGGGCAAAGCTACAAATGTCTATGTGTCAGCATAGTGGCAGATTCAAAAACAAGAGCTAACGTCCTATGCTAATGAGGGAGAGATCATCAATAATGGGCAGGGCTTTCCCCCTCTGATGACACGTACAATGGGAGAATGTCAATCAAAGTGTTTCTGCAGGCTGTTTTTATAAAGCATGATTATAAAAAAGAAAATTAATAAATTTTTGACATTAGAAGCTGGTTATATTCACAGACGGCTGCCACGGAACTGTGAATTTAAACCCTTTATAAAAGTCATTTTGGCATAATAGTTCACCTTTAAAGTCAATACAAAATCCGCAATAATGCAGACATTTCCCCTTTTTTAAAAAAGACATCGACAGTCTTTACAGCTAAAATAATATAATTTAAACAGAAGAAGGGATGCATTATCTCATTTCTAATCTCAAATTTCATTAAAGATGCAAGCAGTGATGAAAGAGACCTTACACCTGGGCTCACTGCCACCCAGTGGCCTTAGGATGACAGAGAACAGTGGACAATTATAATTTAAGCTGATAAATATAGAAAAAAAAAACTGAGAAAGTCAATGATTTATGCCAAACTTCCTTCTGTCAGCAGGTGGCGTTATGACTGTACACTCAAAAATATATATATTTTTTTACTTGTTCATTCATTCATTCATTTTCTTTTCGGCTTAGTCCCCTTACCAATCCGGGGTCGCCACACCGGAATGAACCGCCAACTTATCCAGCGCGATTTTACGCAGCGGATGCCCTTCCAGCCGCAACCCATCTTTGGGTAGCATCCACACATACTCATTCACACTCATACACTACGGACAATTTACCCAACCCAATTCACCTGTACTGCATTTCTTTGGACTGTAGGGGAAACCGGAGCACCTGGAGGAAACCCGCGCAAATGGAGGGAGAACATGCAAACTCCACACAGCCACCAGCGACCTTCTCTCTGTGAGGCGACAGCTTTACTTGTTCAAACTACTTAATTAAAATGAGTTAAAACAACACATTTCTTGAGATTTCATTGGGACAACTTATGTTTTTATGTTCAATCCACATAAATTTGTTAAAAGTGTTAACTTAATCGATTTGTTGGGACAACATAAATGAATTGTGTGGAACCCTGCATTTTTTCAAGTTTAACAATGCATTGCCATGTAGATGTCATTAAGAGTGCAATCTCATTGAAAGTGAATTTTCAGACAGATTGGACATTGTGTAGCTGAGTTATAAGCATTTCCACTTACATGGCAAAACACTGAACTTAGTATAGACAAAAATTCTAGATATTCACACTTTAAAAATTCCAAAGGCCTTTGAACTTTACTGACAAAAAAAAAATGCATACGATCTGATCAAATTTCTAGGAGAAGTTTGTTACACTGTAAAACGTCATTTCCTGTTGCCACCAGGTGGCACTATGATTGTAACTAGATATTGGCAACTTGTGTAGGTCAGACCTCTTATCAAATGTGTGGATTTTGAGGGACGCCCATCGACAAAAACTCTAGATCTTCGCAATTTAACATCACTAAGGCATTTAACATGAATACCTAATTTTGGTGTGGATCTGATAAAATCCCTAGGAGAAGTTCGTTAAAATACAACGCCTGGAAATGGTGAAAACCATTTATTATATATAAATATATAAATCACTATTTATAACTATTTATAAATCAACTTCCTGTTGGGTTTGACATTTCACTCCAAGAGACCTTTTTTGTAGGTTTTGGCATGTTTGATATGTGTGCCAATTTTCGTATGTTTATGTGAAACGTAGCTCGGGGGCCACTCTGTCAAAAGTGCATAGGTGATGCTGTTGAGCCATTTTGCCACGCCGACTTCTGAAATCTATTCATTAATTTTCTTTTCGGATTAGTCCCTTTATTAATCTGGGGTCGCCACAGTGGAATGAACCCCCAACTTATTCAGCATATGTTTTACGCAGCATATGCCAGCTGCAACCCATCACTGGGGAACACCCATACACTCTCATTCACACACATACACTACGAACAATTTTATCTTACCCAATTCACCTGTACCGCATATCTTTGGACTTGTGGGGGAAACCGAAGCACCCGGTGGAAACCCACGCGAATGCGGGAAGAATATGCAAACTCTACACAGAAATGCCGACCTAGCCAAGGCTCAAATCAGTGTCCTTCTTGCTGTAATGTGACAGCACCACCTACTGCGCCACCGCGTCACCTCCAAAACCTATAACAAACATACATTTTCACCACTTCTGGTCTGGTGTGTGTACAAAGTTTTGTGAGTTTTCGAGCATGTTTAGACCCTCAAAAGTGTGATTTATTCCATACCTGCCAACACTCCCGTTTTTCCCGGGAGTCTCCCGTACTTCAGACCCACCTCCCGGTTTGTCATTTCTCCTGGAAAATTCCATTCCCGGAATTTCAACCCCTTCCCTCGGTCCGCAGGTGATTGGTACAATCTGTAACACCCCATTCACACGGTGCTTCAGCGTCAACGCTTGACAGAGGGTGTGTCTGAAGCTGACGCGATCATCATAGCAGCGTCAGCCAATGAAATTAGTCAGCAATCAGCTACTGTCTGAGCTGGTGTATTTGCACACAGCGATCTGATTGGCTGCCGCTTCCGTCGGCACTTGAAAAGTTGAGAAAGTCCCAACTTTTGCAGCGATCAACGCCACTGAAGCGACGACGATGGATCCACAATGCAGTTAGGCAACGCCTGATGTCACCCATTCAAAGTGAATGGGAAGCGTTAAAGCTGACACTCCCTGTAAATAAGGCGTAACACCCCCGGATTCGCCGGCAAACCGGATACAAACCCCCCCACTCCCCCGGTCTCCCGGATTTTCAGAGACAAATGTTGGCAGGTATGATTTATTCTAGAGAAGAAAAAGAAGAAGAAGAAGAAATGGAGCTATTAATAGAGCCAATATATAAAAATACTGCCCCCATTGCCTTTCATTAAGTGCATTGGGATGAGCAAAAAGATTATGTGTTAGTCAGCATTTCGCCACAATAGCTGTCAAACTTTTAAGATATTCATTTCAAATTAGCATTGTTTTACAGCATGTAAGATGCAGCATCCCTCAGAAACAAACAACCTTGCACTCCTCTAACAAATCCTCCAAAAGTTTCCCTAATTGGAAACGGGCTGAAGGAGAACGAGCTGAAGGAGACCTTTTAACATTTAATGCACAAACAAAATGAAGCTGGCTGTACGAAGCAGAACAATTACCAAGAGAACGTGTAGCTGTGAAATGCTTTGTGAGTTTTCTCAGCTCCTCGTTTTTTGGAGCGCGTCGATCTGTTGTCCTCGTCCTCCACAAATCACGATTGTCCATTAGCATTCTTTTCAGACCAAGAGCAAGGTGAGACAACCTGCCATTATCGCGAACCCTTTTTAACACATTTTGCCAGGTTGCTCTTGGCAAATGTGTTCTGAATTACAAAACACTCCTAATTATGCACGATCGCGAGTTTACAGCACAGGCTCATTTGAGCAGATAAGCGCGCTGTGGCCATATAATCATTTTAATTATATTACAGATTTATTTCCCATTGTTATCATTAATCTGTGAACGGATATATCTCAGACAGGCCTGTAATAGGCTCCAGCATGCTTTATGTAACAGGAGCGAGTGATTAAATATTTGATATGGCTGCTGTGCTAACATTCATATCCCCATCTTTACCACAGGGGAACAAGATGACTCTGGAAATTGGCACTTCTGAAGGGCATGACGGGAATTAGTCACAAAACACCTGCTCTGCCTTGATAACGCTTCACTTTGTCTGTCAGAATATCGTCCCAGCGATGTCACAAATGAAAACCGAATGTTCTTCACCGACTCGAACGTATAATTAGTGCGAGTAAAAACAGCCAGGGTGCTTTTAGTTGGTCAAAGATGGCTGTTGCATCATTTTAGCATGCTCACAAGTAGCGGGTGTGCTGTGTGTCGGCTTATCTACATGTAGGATGGTGCGCAAGTGATCTTACCAAAGGACGTGCAGTGATAATGAATGTGCTTGGCATAGTGTCTCTGTGTGAAATCTTTGGCTAGACATACTAATGCAATGCGCTAGAGGTGTAACACGTATTCATACCAAACACTTTGGGCTTGGTTTGGACATGTACAAACAAAGTGTTGTTCTTAACCACTCACATGAAGAACTTAGTTTGTGCCTTCATTTTAATAAACAGATAGTCATTCCTAAATCCCAAGATCTATCTTTTGGTCTATGTTGTTTCAGTTGATGCATGAAACATCACTAGATATTAAAAACAATCTCCCATTCAATTATCATTAGAAGCTTTGTGTGTTGTTACTTTTAATAACAGCCTGTCACCTGTCAAATTCTGTTTTCATCAATCAGGAAATGACGTTTATTTATAAACTAATTTCGAGAGGATCACGTGATTATGATTGAACACGGCTGGCTCCACATTAACTATGTATGATCTACCAATCAGACGATTCCTAACTCACTATAAAGAGCCAGGCTTTCTCACTACAGTCATCTTTGATTTGAAGAATCCCCCCTTCCACCTTTACCTTTGTGGGGCAGCATGGCGGCCCAGTGTTTAGCACTGTTGCTTCACAGCAAGAACGTCACCGGCTCTAGTCCTTTAACTGGCTGGCTGTCGTTTCCGTGAAAAGTTTGCATGTTCTTACCGTGCTCGCGTGGGTTTCCCCGGGGTCTCCGGTTTCCTTCCACATTCCACAAAACATGCACTACAAGTTAAGTGATCAATCTAAAATTAGCACTACAGTCAAACTCTCATCCAGCAGCATATCTCTTCATAGCAATCAATTCTGTCATCAGCAAGGGGGAGTTCTCTAGATCTACCTGGGCTCAAAGCTCCCCTCTCGCCCTGCAAACGGAAGGGAGCCCAGGGCTCAAGGACCTTTTGGGCTCAGGGCTCTCTCCTGGGACAGCATGCAAAACTTGCTTATAATCAATCATCAGCTAAGTGTGAACTCTTGAAATAAAATAAAAACATCATGATTGACTCAGCTGGCTCTTATTAACTAATCACGATCCTCCAATCAAAGGATCCCAAGTTCCTATATATTCAGCCTCTTCTCATTCCCACAACTATCTTCATTTGGAAGTAACCCCCCTCCTCCCCTTTTTCCACCTTTTTATCCAGATGGGCGGCACGGCAACCCTGTGTCTGGCACTGTGGCCTCACAGCGAGAATTCCAATGGCTCTGGCTCCTTGCTGGGCCGTCTGGTGTTCTGCGTGGGATTTGCATGTTCTCCCTGTGTCCGCGTGGGTTTTCTCCCGGGTCCCCCGGTTTCCTCCAAATATGCTCTATACCATAGACAAAATAAGCCTCTCTTACCAGTTGTCTCGCTCTCAGGAAGTTCACCTTAGCCTCAGCTACGAGGGGAGTTCTGAGATCATCCTGAGCTCAATCTCCCCTCACCCTGCAAAGGGAGGGAGCCCTGGACTTGAGGATCCCTTGAGCTCAGGGCTCTCTCCCGGGACAGCACGCCAAATAAGCTTTTAAATTATGAGCTGAGTATGCACTCTTGAAATCAGTTATTGAAACTATTAGGTTTAAAAATGTGTTGAAAAAATCTCTCTGTTAAACAAAAAATATGCAGGGGGGCTAATAATTCAGAAGGGCTAATAATTCTGACTTGTGTATTTGTGTGTCTGTGATGGCAAATGCAGATGCTCCTTCAGCAACATAATGTACAGTAGTTCCTTCTCTGCTTTAATTGCCCAATCAGCCAGTCATCTTCCTGCAGAAAAATGCCCCCAGTCTAAAATAAACAAGCTCCTATTTTCCTTTGTGCTTACAGCATGTTGTTAGCATCGCTCATGCTTCAGCTCTGTCATTATTACAGTTCATGTGCAGAGCTGCTATTGCTGACGTATGCTCCTAAAGGAATAGTTCACCCAAAAATAAGAAATTTTGAAGAAAGCTGGAAACTTCTAATAGTAGGAAAAACAAATACTATGGAAAAACATCTTCTTTTGTGCTTAAAAGAAGAAACTATTAATGTTTTGAAACTAATTAAGGATGAGTAAATGATGACTGATGATTTTTGGATGAACTGTTCTTGTAAAGCGGAAGCAGTCATTACTTTTGTATCTACACTCGCCGGGCACTTATTAGGTTCTTACTAGTACTGGGTTGAACCCCCTTTTGCCTTCAGAACTGCCTTAATCCTTCATGGCATAGATTCAACACAGTACTGAAAATATTCCTTAGAGATTTTGCTGCAGATTTGTGGGCTGCACATCCATGATGCGAATCTCCCGTTCCACCACGCTCTATTAGATTGAGATCTGGTGACTGTGGAGGCCATTTGAGTAGAGTAAACTCATTATCATGTTCAAGAAAACAGTTTGAGATGTTTTACGCTTTATGACATGTCGCTTTATCTTGCTGGAAGTAGCCATCAGAAGATGGGTACACTGTGGTCATAAAGTAATGGACATGGTCAGCAACAATACTTAGGTAGACTGTGGCGTTGACACGATGCTCAATTGATACTAATGGGCCCAAAGTGTGCCAAGAAATTATCCTTCCACACCATTACACCACCACTGCAGAACTGCCCCTTACTGGATATTTTCTATTTTTGGACCATTCTCTGTAAACTAGCTAGATGGTTGTGCATGAAAATCCCAGTACATCAGCAGTTTCTGAAACACTCAGACCAGGCCGTCTGGCACCAACAACCATGCCACGTTCAAAGTCACTTAAAACACCTTTCTTCCCTATTCTGATGCTTAGTTTGAACTGCAGCAGATCTTCTTAACCATGTCTGCATGCATTAAGTTGCTACCATGTGATTGGCTGATTAGAAATTAGAGTTAATGAGCAGTTGGACAGGTGTAGCTTATAAAATCTGATTTAATTAAATTGACAAACTTAAAAAAAAACATTATATTGATATTTTTTGTGTCTTAAAAATAGTGGTGTACTTTCTTAAAATAATAAATAATAATAAATAATAAAATAATTAATATGAAATCGTACAATTTCAATCGTCCAAATTCAACACTATCTCACTGCAATTTGTAACATTTTGATTTAGTGGCTAATTCGCATGAATTCATACGATCTCATTCATACAATTTAGTACGATTTGATCATTTCCCAATGACAGTTGATTTAGGGGTGGGGTTTGGTGCCACACCTTCTTTTTAAAATCATTAATTATCATACCACTGAACTCATACGAATTCATAGGAATTATTCACTAAATTGACAAAATGTAAAATAGTTATGTTTTCTCGTGACATCAGGCTGACAATTTAGTATGATTTGCTCATCCCCCAATGACGGTTGTGTTTAGGGTTGGGGTTTTGTGCCACACCTTTTTAAAATCGTACATTTGTGTATGACTGAATGCTTATGAATTCATACGAATTAGCCACTAAACTGACAAAACGTAAAATAGCTACGTTTCCTCGTGAGATCAGACTGGATATTATCAGAAACGAGTGATTTACAGAACATTTCAAGATTCCTTTGTGTCTCTTTGACAGATCACACAGTTTTTAATTCCACTTGCCTTTATTTTCTCTCACAAAATAACTCTAAGCTCCTCGTCTTTTTCTCGAAGGCACGTTTGAACAGTTGAACTGAGCCCTTGAGATGTTTGAACACTGATTCTAGTCAGCAATTTAGACTGAATCACTGTTGAGA
This sequence comes from Danio tinwini, assembly GCA_903798205.1. Taxonomy (NCBI): domain Eukaryota; kingdom Metazoa; phylum Chordata; class Actinopteri; order Cypriniformes; family Danionidae; genus Danio; species Danio tinwini. The sequence goes on from CAIGQZ010032675.1 coordinate 4,300,404, forward strand.
TCTTTATAGCTCCAGAGGAGACACACTGGAGAATAATACACTCTCTGCTTCTTCTCAATGCTGTCTAGAAGAGATGATTCACATATTACAGCCAATATGTTCATGATTTTTCTGTCCTATGAGGCACAAAGGAGATTAATAGTACAAACTATCCTAAAAGCAGTTGTAGGTTTTGACGTTTTTCTTTATTTTTGTGATCTGCTATAAAGGATTACTTTCATTTTGTGTTGCTATTTTTATAGCTTTTCTCAAATGATGTGAAAATTAGTTCAGGGCCAGTTCAATGATACAATTCCCTCCACTAACCTGCTTGTTAAGTAGTGACGTATTGAAGTTTCTTTCTGGTTTCAAGCCTGTTCTCATTTGCATTGAGAAAACAGCTGTTTATAACCACTGTTAAGTCATATCACACATTAAAGCAAATGTTTTATGTAAATCATGTTGTTCACTATAGTCTCTGGACTTGCTGCCTTCTAGTGGCATATGTCAATGATGTATTGTAAAGCCGTCAAGAATACTTGATTCTGATTAGTCAATAAACAACATTCCAGTGTATGTTATTTCAATGCTATCTCATGGCACTTCATTTTTTTTTTTATTTAGTGGCTAATTTATTATTATTTGCTCATCTGCCAATGAGAGTTGGGTTTAGGGGTGCCACGCCTCCTTTTTAAAATCGTACATTTTTGTACGACTGAACTCGAATTAGCCACTAAACTCATAAAACGTAAAATAGTTACGTTTCCTTGAGAGATCAGGCTGGTTATTGCCAGATAACAACTGCTGAAACTAATAACAAATGCTTATCTGTAAGTAGGGGAGAGCGGGGCACAAAGTAACAGTTTTTAGTTTTGGTCAAAAAATGAACAAAGTAATGCGGTTAGAGAAACCATATTTTTTTTACCAACAACACACAAGCCTCTCCTACAAATGAGCACTGGGATTATGATCGCTGGACCTATGGTTTCTGTGCAGTATTGCCAAAAATGCCAGGAGTATAAATGTTACTATTTACCCCACCTGTGGGACAAGTTGTAACAGACAGGAGGTTAGTTGTAACACATGCTTATAAAGGCAGATTTCATACAATTAATTTAAATTCAGTTTACTTTAAATAGTAGCTGTATTTCCTCAGTAGTTGGCTCATTTCTTTTTTATTTTACATAGCACAGTATGTTTATTTATTTTTTTTGTTTATTGGATAAACACATTTGAATCTATTTGCATTATTATCCATTTATCCATTATTATGCAATGCATTTATTTGCATTATTAGCAATAAAACTTTTTTCTATTAAAACAATATTTTCTATTAAAAAACATTTTTACTTGAAAAGTTCTCAACATTACACTCAAAATTTATACAATTATTTTGTTAGTTTAATTGGTGTCCAACAGTGTGTGTGAGAGGTCCTGGGTTCAGATCCCGGACGAGCCCCTAATTATGTTACGTAGCAGATGCATCGCGCTACGTACATAAGGTTTAAGGATGACCGTCTGTAAAAAGAGGTCACCCGGAGTCCCCTTTCCTGCTCCCCAAGCACACACACACACAGGCAAGTTGTCAAAAGGGATTAACAGATTTATTAAACAAAAACTTCAAGTATCAGAAGGGAATAAAAGACCAAAACAAGGTACGCTACCTAATATTCAATTCCTTACCTAAACCAAAAATAAAAGCTCTATAAATCAAATAACAATTCTACCCTCCTTGACTGTCCATTAAACAGGAGAAAACGTAACAAAAGAAAAAGGGCATTCCCTTTGACCATTCAGCAGCAAATTAACAGGTAGCGACAGCTAACAGAATACCGTCCTAGTACCGGATTTAGCAGAGTATATCACCAGATGACTTTGGAAAAAGGGGTTCAGACAGAAAGATAAACGATCAGCCACCGCTAAATCAAGTTACCATCCTATTCCTGTATTTAACAGAGTATCTCACCAGATGACTTTGGAAAAAAGGTTCAGACAGAAGGATATCACTGCCACACAGAAACCATAGAGTGATCTGCTCACACACAACAGCGAGGGGAAACAGGAAGAGAGCTCGATGAGCAGCGGCCAGCAGCGTGCTTTTATAATCGGCGCCGCCCCTCTCACAGCTGCACCTGATCTCCGCTCATGTGGAGAGAGAGAAAGAGATAGATAATAACGGACATAACACACAGCAACAATACACACCAGCATTGTCAGAATTAAAGTTACTGTCAATCAATATATAACAGTGTGGCTTAATTGTAAAACCCTGTTACAACTAACCCCGCTGTGTCATGTTTTCCTCAAAGCTGGCTAGCAGTCTCTGTGTTTTATACATCTTTCAAAATGGCTTCATCTTTTAGCCTAGAAGACGGTGATCACAACGATATCAGATTTTACTAACATACTTTGACCAATTTATTTTATTTAAATAAACAAAATATAGACTATAATAAAAAATACTTTTATGCTGCAAAAATGGTTTCTCCTGTGTTTCTCGTCCAAATTTCGCCGAAATGTTTTAATTATTGGCAGGAAGACGTCTGCTTACACTGTGGTAAAAACCTCGGAAGCATGCCATGGTTAACCCTGAGCAATTACCTTTAAACTCTGTGTTACATTTAACCCTGCGTTACTTTGTGTCCCGCGCTCCCCTAGTGAGTGGCCTATATTTGAATATTTATATATGTATCTGTTTTTTTTCTGTTCTTGACTGTTTGGCGCCATCTTGTGACTGAATAATGTGTAGGTTAGTATAGGCTGCAACCAGCTGTTTTCGTTCTGCATGCTTTACATTTAATTGAAAAGTTAGTGAATTATTACAACTCAGATTTTTTGTGTCTGATTGTTAAGTTTTGTGGCAGGTAGCTGTGTAATAAGTGGGATAAATGACTAGTCTTTTTATGGACTCACTGACAGCCCAAATTAAGCCTTGTTTTAGCCAAGACATCTATTAGACCAGCTTAATCTCACAAGGAAAGTAACTATTTTATCTATCTATTTGTCAGTTTAGTGTCTAATTTATACAAGTTCATACAAGTTCAGTCCGCACACTTCCAGACTATATAGTATGCTAAAATCAGTATACAAGCCGAGTAATACAATCGGCTTAGTTGCAATCAGAATTATTGAACCCCCTTTGAATTTTTTTTTCTTTTTTAAATATTTCCCAAATTATGTTTAACAGAACAAGGAAATTTTCACAGTATGTCTGATAATATTTTTTCTTCTGGAGAAAGTCTTATTTGTTTTATTTTGGCTAGAATAAAGCAGTTTTTAATTTTTAAAACCCATTTTAAGGTCAAAATTATTAACCCCTTTAAGCTATTTATTTTTTCCATAGTCTACAGAACAAACCATCATTATACAAAAACTTGATTAATTACCCTCACCTGCCTAGTTAACCTAATTAAGCCTTTAATGTCACTTTAATCTGTATAGAAGTGTCTTGAAAAATATCTAGTCAAATATTATTTACTGTCATCATGTCAAAGATAAAATAAATCAGTTATTAGAGATGAGTTATTAAAACTATTATGTTTAGAAATGTGTTGAAAAAATCTCTCTGTTAAACAGAAATTAGGGAAAAAATAAACAGGGGGGCTAATAAATCAGGGGGTTGAATAATTCTGATTGCAACTGTATGTCCGAATTAATTGAATTCGAAAATGAGTTTGCAAGAGGTACCCGGATGACCAACTACTTCTGGTGAGATTCTGAAGTGCACATCTGATGGATGCTATGCTATCCCATGATGCACCCCGAGAGAATTCATGAATGGGTATAAAGCGACGCAACTGACATGGGTAGGTCATGTGATGATGACAAAATGGCAGATGTAGTCTGTTCGAGTTCCATTCATACTGCTCACATTTATAGAACGTACTTTTCCAACAGTTGAGTAGTATTTAAATTCAAATGCAGTACCTACTGAGTAGTAGGCGATTTCGAACGCAACCAAAGATTTTAAAAAGGAGGCGTGGCACCAAACACCACCCCTAAACCCAACTGTCATTGAGGTAGATGAGCACATCCTACAACATTGTACAAATGATATCTGACAAATTAGCCACTAAATCAAAAAAGTACAAATTGCAGTGAAATTGCTTTGATTAGACATATTTAAAACACATACACACTTGGCATGGGACTATAACCGGTTTTAAGGTATACTGCGGTTTGGAAAATCAAGGTTTTAAAAACCACTCAAATTTTCTGTAATACCATACAGTATTTGTAAGTGTTTTCGGTTTTTTATTTTTATACGTGTTTTTCAAGACTTACATTTAGTTTTTTAGGGCAACAGTATCTTCATATCAAAAGCTACTGGTCAGTCCAACTGGTCAGCTGTCTTTTCAAGTTTTTGAAACTAATGAAGAAAGCTGAAGTCAATCATTTATTTTAATTATTCAACATGATATGTTTTCTGTGCCAAAATATTTGAAATGTTTCTTAAAAATAAAATCTGTTGTGTTCAATGGGGGGAGAAGTTTTTTTTTTTTTTTTTTATCCAGACATTTAACAAAGCAAGGACATTTTCACAATATTTCCATGTTAAAGTCTTATTTGTTTTTATCAGCTAGAATAAAAGCTGTTTTTATTTTTTTTCAATATTATTGAAATATTGTCAATATTATTAACCCTTTTAAGCAATATTTGTTTTTTGATTGTCTACAGAACAAACCATCGCTGTGCCCTAACTTGCATAATTAACCTAGTTAAATGGCACTTTAAGCTAAATACTAGTATCCTGAAAAATATCTAGTAAAATATTATTTACTGTCATCATGGCAAAGATAAAATAAATCAGTTATTAGAAATGAGTTAATAAAACTATTATGTTTAGAAATGAGTTGAAAAAAAACTTATTTTTGTTAAACAAAAATTGGGAAAAATTAATTAAATTAATTAAATATACAGGGAGGCTAATAATTCAGGAGGGCTAATAATTATGACTTAAACTGTATATAGTCAACAAAACGTGTAAAAGAAACCATCAAAATAAAGTGTACTCCCAAAAATATTTATAGATATTTTACTTTGTTAGGACACGTTAAAAGGATGCCCAACAATATGTGTGTGTGTGTGTGTGTGTGTGTGTGTGTGTGTGTGTGTGTGTGTGTGTGTGTGTGTGTGTGTGTGTGTGTGTGTGTGTTAGGCGTGGGCTGGTTTTGATGGTAAGATAACCTTGGATAAAAATATCACGGTATCACAGTATTGTGATTACTAAATTATGTTCTTTTTAAATATAATTTGGGGAAAGAAAATTCACAGAAGGGTGAATAATTTTGACTTCAACTTTATTTGCATTGCTACTACATGGCAACTAGTTCTGAGAGTTTGTTTATATGAAATCATGGGTTGATAATTGTGATCGCACACATATTAAACAAAGATATTATTTTTTTTACTTGTTAAAATAACGGTGTTTGCAATTGTTTGTTCTCAATCTGAGATTTGTTTGTAAATATTTTAAGCAAAACTATTTTTTTTGCTCTGAATTTCCAATATTGCTCATATTAGAGAAAGGCACTTTATGAACACTCATTTTTTTGTCTGCTTATCTAATAAATTATCTGCATAAAAAAAAAACGACCTTCTGAACTTTCAACCTTTTTCATCTTCAAACTCTTCTGAAAACCTTTATCTCGCTCTCCTCTGAATTCTGTCTCACTCCGACTCTCTTCCTCAAGAAGTTTTGACCCAGTAAAGGGTGAGTAAATACGTGTATTCCCAAAGTGATTTCACAGGCCTGTGGTCCAAAAAGAGCTCAGTCTGTGCGCGGGATTAGGAAGCGGTGATTGACAGCAGCTTGAGTGCTGGACAACACGTTTGGCTGGAAATTGAGGATATCACAGAATGTGCTGAGACTTTTTTTTTCTCTCTCTCTACTCCTCTCCTCCTTCTACTTCTTCATTTTTGATCTCATTTACTGCTTCTTTGCTTTTGCTTTTTATCCTTCCTTCACAGACATTGAAGTGTTCACTGTTTAACTTCCATTTATTGTAGGTTTGAAATATTTCTGATTGTAGAAGAGAAAAAATAACATAAAAATGCAATGAAATGTGGTGAAAATCTTGGAAATCTCAGTGGTTAGCACTGTCGCCTCACAGCAAGAAGGTCACTGGTTCGAGTGCCTGCTGAGTCAGTTGGCATTTCTGTGTGTAGTTTGCATGTTCTCTCCGTGTTCCTGTGGGTTTCCTTCCAGTGCTCCAGAGCCCTGATAAATAAAGGGACTAAGCTGAAGGAAAAGGAATGAATGTATAGTGCATGAAGACAATTTTTAAAAATTGTATATGCGTCATCTGATAACAGATGACTTGTTTATTAAAATTAGTAGAAGTAGAAGTCACTGGGTATTAGGGAAGCAACGATTATAGATTTTAATTGAACAATCATAGTCTGTGGAATAATCACGGTTTCACGGTTAAGACTCATTTACACTAAAAGCGACTCGCAAATCGACAAGCAATCATTCATTTCAATAAAGAGTGAGTGACTTCCAGCGACCTCTATCAACCTGAGCAACATCGACCATTGGTGATCAGGTGGGCGTGTCGAGCAACACGACAAAGTTGAGAATCCTTTAGCTTTATGCAAATGAAGAGCGACTTTCTTGAGCAACATCCAATGGAGCACCAGCTGAGCTCATGGGATTCTCTCTCAGCTCGCTCAGAGGCCGGTTGTATTCTCCATGCTGTATATATCTACATAGACCTGCATTCGCAGCAGGTCGCCACCCAGGCAGCTACAAAGTTGCTGCTAGTGTGAATGAGGCATTATCACGATTATTATGCGTTCATTAATTTTTAAAACACTAAATTATTTTTAAAGTGTTATTTATTGCTGCTCAGTAACCAAATAATACAGCACAAAACATTAAAGACCCCTATTATGCATTAAAAATTGTGATATTTTGGTTTTGGGGGTCTCCAACAACAGTCTGATATGCATGCAAGGTCAAAAAACACTTTCATTGTCTTATAATAAGCATTTATTTTTACATAATTATCCCAGCGACTCCCATATGATTCGATCAGCGATTCATTTGTTCCCAGCGCGAAGCTAATCTGCGCTGATTAGTCCGATGACCGAGTCTGTTGTGGTTGGTCGACTGAGAGAAATGCCCACCACAGCTTATCAACAATTTTGAAGTAGCGTAGAGAGTGTGTGTGAACCCAGTGCAGGAGTGCATTAAACAATGTAGTTTAACACCAGCATTATGCTCTGGTCTAAACCATAAGTAAAAACAGTGACACACATTCAGTATTATTGCACACAGAGGCAAAAGCTGAACTACTTTGAAATTTGACCGACGCACGTGTGTAGGAACAGCTGACGGTGGCTATAGCAATGACAAATGGCAGTGGAACTCGAGCTCACAAATGCATATAAATCTGTAAACAAAGAGGCACGCGTCACGTTTTCAATGTGGTTTTAGACACAATATAACAATAAGTTGTTACAAGTAACAAAACACAATTAAATACATAATTTGCAACCATGGTAATGCACTTACTTACACTTATAAAATGAAGAAACTGATCCATGAACTGTGTACTTTAAAGTAAAGTTCCTGTCAAGGTCTGACAAAGTCCCATACATCAATAGTCTTTTCTGGTCCATCCTTTAACAAACTGGGGCTAGGGCTATAATGCTGAGATATTTTTGCAAAAATAAACTTCAACCACTGACTCTGTATACCCCTTCCCCTCAAGCTAAAGAGAATTGGGACACCCCTACCTCTTTGCGGGAATGCGCAAAACGAAAAGTAGGGATAAGGGGAAGGGCTAAGGGGTGTAATTGAGATTGGGCCTTATTGTGTTTCTATCACTCTAATATGACTGTGGACACACTATACTTACACACAGTTCTGTCCAAACAGTGCTCTTTAATTTTTTATACCTGTTTAATAATAATAATAATAATTCCTTACATTTATATAGCGCATTTCTGGGCACTTAAAGCGCTTTACTCTTTGGGGGGAATCTCCTCATCCACCACCAGTGTGCAGCATCCACCTGGATGACACGACAGCAGCCATTTTTTCGCCAGACCACACACCAGCTGATTGGTGGAGAGAAGACAGAGTGATGAAGCCAATTATGATATGGGGAGGGTTAGAAGGCCATGATGGACAGAGGTTAAAACCCTACTCTTTTTCGAAGGACATCCTGGGATTTTTAATGACCACAGAGAGTTAAGACCTCGGTTTGACGTCCAGAAGACGGTGCTCACTGAGCAGTATAGAGTCCCCGTTGGGCACCCCCTGCTGTCCTCACTAACACCACTTCCTGCAGCAACCTAGCTTTCCCATGTGGTCTCCCATCCAGATACAGGCGCAGCCTTGCTTAGCTTCAGTGGGCGACCATGTGAGAGTTGCAGAGAGCTAGCTGCCGGCTGTTTACTAGTTAGTTGTTATTAAAACTTAATATCTTACATTTTGTTTAAGTAAAAGTATGTAAATTTAAAGATTTTTGTACTGGGAAAACAGACCAAAATCATTAAGTAATAATTTATTTATTAATTTCATTCGTTAGTTAGTAAGTTAATTTAAACTATATTAATTGACAGAAAAGATGTCACCATATTTTTACAATGCCCACAAACACAGACCAGAAGTTGCGCTTATACTGTAAATCTACCAGGACTTATTTTACAGCATATATTATATTCATTGTTTCCCTTTTTAATCTCTGGACACACTTGCCTTATTGTATCCCTAATCTATAACAGTTTCCAAAAAGCCTTCCATCTTTTTTGATTTAACCCTCATGTTGCAGTTAATTCATGCATCATTCAGTTTGCAGCTGCTGCATTAAAGTCTAAATGAGATCCAATTCAAAACTTTACTGCAAAGGAAATGGCTGCATTTTACCGCACTTCCACACAAGTTGCAGCCTCTAACAATATGACAAGGAAAAATAGCTGGAAATAAAAAAAATAGATCCTCAGCGCTCAGCAGCCTGACTATTCTTGCTTCGCAAAGACATCTAGATGCTTTTTTGCTGTCTGTAACTCTGTTTTCTCTTTCCCCTCCATAGTCTTTTTTTGTGTGTGTGTTCTCTCCTGAGCCTCTTTGATCAATGCGCAAACAGAGCAATTTCTCACCATCCATCATTTTACGGTCAATAACAAGAGAACACAAGGCAGCGAAATGGAAAACTGTGTCTGAAAAACACGCCTACTGCATGGCCCAGTGCATACTGTAATAACTCAGTCAATCATTAACTCGCCATAAACATAACACACGCAGACACACATCAACGTGTGCACTGCAGCAGCACTATCATTTGCTGTTTAAATGATAAGAGATGCCTGCTTTTTCTACAGTCCTGTTACTTCTGTGTTCCAGCTCTTCTCCTCTATAATTCAGTCCATTCTGGTTTGGCCTTTGGGAAAAGTTCAATGTTGGTGCTTGTTTTGTTTAGGTACATAGGATCATTGAAATACAATATATGTACAATATGATATGTGTATTTTTTGAGGGTTCCTAATGCAATATTTTGCCATCCAATGCTAAAGTGTTTCAGATTTGAACCCTCATTGTGCATTTAAAATTTGTATAATATTTCGCATTTTACATGCCTGTTTGATTCGCATATAGCACTGATTTGAATATAGCGTAACATGAAATGACTAAGAATGTGTAATCCAGTATTAACCTATTTAGGTTGAATGAATTTTAATTAAATTCCTTCAAATTTTATATAGCGCACATTCTCATCCAAAACTACACCAACTAAATTACACTCACTGGCCACTTTATTAGGTACACCTTACTAGTACCAGGTTGGACACTCTTTTGCCTGGCATAAAATCAACAAGGTACTGCAAATATTCCTCAGAGATTTTGCTCCATATTGACATGATAGCAGATTTGTCGGCTGCACATCCATGATGCGAATCTCCCATTCAACCACATCCCAAAGAATTGGATTGAGATTTGGTGACTGTGGAGGCCATTTGAGTACAGTGATTTCATTGTCATGTTCAAGAAACCAGTCTGAGATGATTTGCGCTTTATGACATGGCACGTTATCCTGCTGGAAGTAGCCATCAGATGATTGGTACACTGTGGTCATAAAGGGATGGACAAGGTCAGCAACAATATTCAGGTAGGTTGTGGCTTTGACACGATGCTTAATTGTGTGGCAAGAAAATATCTCCCACACCATTACACCACCACCACCAGCCTGAACTGTTCATACAAGGTAGGATGGATCCATGCTTTCAGGTTGTTGACACCAAATTCTGACCCTACCATCCGAATGTCGCAGCAGGAATTGAGACTCATCAGACCAGACAACGTTTTTCCAATCTTCTGTTGTCCAAATTTGGTGAGCCTGTGCGAATTGTAGCCTCAGTTTCCTGTTCTTAGCTGACAGGAGTGGCACCAGGTGTAGTCTTCTGCTGCTGTAGCCCATCTGCCTTAGGATTGGACGTGTTGTGCGTTCAGAGATGCTCTTCTCGGTTGTAAGTAATGAAATTTTATTGCTTGAATTCAGCTATGTCCGATAAACAGATTTTATTTTGAACTATTTTACCCTTTATTTTGTGAAAGATATTAGAGAACAGCAATGGTTGGAGCACAAAGAAAGATCACAACAAAAAAAATTCCAAAGATTACAACATAGCAAAGTCGAACACGAACAGACACTTGCTTTGAATGACTTAAGCATCCGATTTTCAAACAGGTTTAGATCTGGACACTGAACTGGCCAATTCATTATTCATTATTCAAAACTAGCTCTTTAAGCCAACTATAAATATTTGTCCCGTTATGATGACACACAACACATTATTTATACCTCAGCTAAAATGCACTTAACTTAAAAAATATAACTGTAGGCTATAATAAGCTGTGTGCACAAATTATTTAGTTATTCCTTCAACAAACATGTACAATCACACTGTAATATGGACATGTAATACACAGCTATAGATAAAAGAGTGTCATTATTCAGCTCATTTAACGTTGATTCAGTTCAGTTCATTAGTATGGTGGATTTTGCTAAATTTGTCGTGATTTCAGTTCACTTTAAAGCAGCTGTACAGAAGACACGATGCCATTACTCGGCTCAATTTTATCCTCATCTCATAGTGTCAGCGTGCTCCAATCAATAATACTACTGAATATTAAGTGTGTTTTAAACCCCAATTAAGCAAGCCAAAAGTGATATTGACAATGAACCTAACCTCTATAAACACAAACAGAGACTGTATATGATAATTAATTTGCCTTCATTTTAAAAAACCATAATTTTTAAATAGGAAAACACATTTTAAATATAAATATCCTACACTGTCAAAAATGCTGGCTTCTACACAATCATGTCACATCGTCCCAATGCAAATCGATTCACTAGCTCAATGGTTTTTATAATTTTAATTTGAGTAAACATAAAACAATTTAGTTGCCAGAAAAAAATATATAATTTTATTGTTTCAGCTCATTTAAAAATAAAAAAAGAAAAAAGGACACTAAAAAATGTAGGGTTCCACACAATCATTTCATGTGGTCCCAATGCAAATCGATTAAGTTAACTCAAAGGTTTTTTATATTTTTAAGTTGAACATAAAACAATTAAGTGGGCAGAAATAAAAACCTCAACTATTGTGTTGTTTCAGCTAATTTTAATAAAGGACACTGTAAAAAATGCAGGATTCCCACAATTAATTCACACTGTAAAAAGTGAAAAATTAAACAAATTACTTTGACTTTAAAATTACATGAACTAAATTTGACAAACTTAATTTATGACCATTTTCAGTAATAAATTAAGTTAATTATTTTAGGTGTAACAAGTTTTAGTAATTTATTTATGTCATGTATAAGTATTGTTCACTATTAATAGTGAATAATACTTGTACTTGCCACAAAACATAAAAAAGTATTATTATTATTATTATTATAACATGGGAAGGAAATTATTTGTAGTCTAATAAAAGTATTTTTACACTGTAAAATCCAACAGTCAACTTTATCAAATGAAATGAGTGTAATTAACTTAAAATTTACTAAAAGTTAATTATTCTCATTTGAAACGAGCTTTAAACTCAATGTTGAAGGTAATAAGTTAATTAAATACATCACAACTTAAATGCAGTAAGTTTTCAGTACTCATATAGATTTGTTTTGTTTTACTCAAATGGTTTGTTGCAATCAGTTTCCTCAAATGATTTGACTTGACTTAACTTATTGAGTTTTACAGTACTCAGTTGGTTTGAGTTCTCTTCATTTATTGGGTTTTGCTGTGCTCAAATTGCTTCTTTTACTCAACTGGAGTAAGTTCACAGTACTCATTTGGATTAGTTTTTGAACTTAAATAGTTTGTTGCAATCAGTTTCCTCAAATGGTTTGAGTTACTTTAACTTTTTGGGTTTTACAGTGTACTATTATTATAATATTAACAATATACACTCAAAATTTATTTTTGCCGTTTGTTCAAACAGCTTATTGAGTTTTTTGTGACAACTTAATTGTGTTATGTTCAGTCTACTTAAATTTGTTAAAATGAATGAAAATTTACTTAATTCCTTTATGTTATTTTAACACAAATCATGTGGAACTCTGCATTTTTACAGTGTACTGAATGACTTGTACTGTACTGTTCCATTCTTGTTTTCTTAAATAAAATTACTAAAACTTATTACACCTAAAAGAACTAAACTAATTTATTACTGAAAACTGTCATAAATTAAGTTTGTCAAACTTAATTTATTTAATTGTAACAAGTCAAAGTAATTTGTTTAAGCTTTCGCTTTTTTCAGTAAATGCTGTCCCAACACAAATCAATTAAGTTAACAAATTTCAGCTCATTTTAAGTAAATAGTTTGAACAAGTAGCAAAATCCTTTTTTGTGTAATCTGAAACCTTATAG
>CAIGQZ010032675.1:4318266-4332718 GCA_903798205.1 Danio tinwini
GTGTATTGAAATTGTTTTTTAATTGATTAATTGATAAGCCATTCAAATGATGGTTAGTATCAACAGATCTTGTAGCACTGAGACGTGATATGATTTTTAGATGCTCCAGAAAGCATCTGGGTCAAAGATGAAAAGGGGTTTTCAAGCATTTCAAACAACAGAATACACACTGTAAAAATGCTGAGAAACGTATTAAATACAAGACATTTTAAACAACAAGAACACAAGAAGTGCACAATTTCTAAGCAATTGTTTGAAAGAGATGGAGATATTTGGCTTCTGTGGCTTTAGGACGAATACACAGATACAGTATATTGATCATGCCATCTGATGCTTCTGTCCTGAAACTGCTTTGATGTATGGCTCTGCAGTTCTGCATTTAGCTATTATTGGAAAGAGTATAAGAGTATATTGGAGAGAGTGAAGTTCTGCATTAAGTTATTTTCACTTTCCTCTGGTTACTTATGGCTCGTTTCCACTGAGTGGTACAGTACGGTACGGTTCGGGTCGGTACGGGTCACCTTTATCAAGCTTGCGTTCCCACTACAAAGGGTACCTTTTTGGTGGGCGTGGTGTACTACAGAGAGTTTCAGTCGACGTCATTCTCGCTCGAATAAATGTCTACAGTAAAGCTGTACAGGTTGTTCACATTATATAAGAAGCACTTCTAACAAAACAGATGCTTTAAACATATTAACACTTGTTTATAAATGTTTATTACTAACATTTCTATGAACATGATTTGATTATAACTGCAGATCAATGACAGTGTGACAGCCTACTGTAACGTCTGCAATTATATAAAATAAATGCAACATATATGAGCACATACAGACCCTTACAGTTTCCGATATGTTACCACTAACAGATAAACTACACACAGCAGACATTTAGTCCTTATTTGAGTTCAAAAACAACACGTAACATATACAGTAGCCCACAGTCAAAGCTAACCTCTCATCTGCGTCTGTAATCTTCACCAGCACATGTAGCCTCTGTTAAAGAGAATTTCCGTCATTCCGAGTTCATAATAGTCCAAAAGGTGATGATAAACATGGCAGTTTGTTCATGATTAAGGTTGCTGAAACTATTTGCTCCTGTCGGGAATCCTTGTAATCCTGTCGGGCTTCTCCTTTTTTCCGCGCTTCACTCTCGCGTTTGTCCTTTTCTTTCTGAATGGATCAGATGTCGAAGACGCTTCATTAATCACACACACACGTTATTATTATCAGCTCAAGAAGTTCGTTATATCAAATCTAGACGTGATCGCGGGCTCCCTGGAGAAAGCGGAAAACCGCTCGCACATTTAGACTTTTAGACGGCCTTGTAAAACAACAACAGGACACGGCAGATTCTTGGCTTTGTGGCTGTTCATCAAGATAACGACAAGGTTTGTTTTGAGCCCGGGTTATCCATGTATCGTTATTATATGCATATAGTTGTCTCAGCTGTGCATTTAAAAACATGGCGGCTCCATTGTTTTGATTCTGGCTCCTCGAGATTGTGACGTATCTCTGTAAACCAATCAGCGTTCAGCTGCGCGTGTAGCTCCACCTTTTAGTACCCTTTCTCGTCTTTGGTACCCTTTCGAAAGGGTGCCGAAAAGTAGTACGGTACGGATCGGTTCGGTATGCTTTTGACAGTGGAAACGGCCATAAAAGCGTACCGAACCGATCCGTACCGTACCACTCAGTAGAAACGGGCCATTAATAATCTGTCTTATCATAAAGTCCATCTCATGCTTTATTTTTTTCTCTTTTATGTGTCTTAATCATTCTATCGTGTATTCTTAAGCAGGCCTGTGCCACTGCAAAAAGTACCTGCTAAAAATGAGTTATTTTAATAAAAAAGTTAACTAATTAATAAACTAGTTAACTAATTAGCAAACAAATGCACAAGATCTAGAGCAGCCATAATTGATCTAGTCTTATAATAGCATTCACTAAAAATATTGGTATCACTTTACAATACCAGTACATAATTAATGATGTACTAATATGTAAACTAACTGCTACTTTATTAGAAACTAATGATGTGTTAAGGTATGCGCTAATCCTGAACTAATGTTAACTACAACACAAGTTCATGTATGAACAATGGCTACCTTAATAACTTGTTAGCTCATGTTTGTTAATTACTGTATTAATTAACACTTTAGTTTAACCTAAATGTAACTAACATGAACTCATTCATTCATTCATTTTCTTGTCGGCTTAGTCCCTTTATTAATCTGGGGTCGCCACAGCGGAATGAACCGCCAACTTATCCAGCACGATTTTACACAGCGGATGCCCTTCCAGCCACAACCCATCTCTGGGAAATAACATGAACTCATGACCTGTTAATGTAGATTTATGCTATGACTTTACTTGGAGGGGCACATTTTTATTAACTCATTCTGAACTGAACTCCTGTGTTTAAACTGTTCATTTTAATAACGACAGAACACATTTCTCGTGTTTTTTAAAGCAAACACAGATTAGACAGATGTGTATAATTGTTATGTTTAAACTAAACCCCTTTTAGGCTTTGATTCTAATTGTGCCGTTTTGGTGACTGTAACTTTAAATTCAAATAAGATTTTGCCCTTTTTTTAAAAGAGTGCGGAGCTACACATTTCTATGTGCCACCATAATGTTAGATTCAAAAACAAGACTATCATCCAAATGCTAATGAGGGAGAGATCATCAATAATGGGCGAGGCTTTACCTCTCTGATGATGCATACAAAGGCCGAATATCAATCAAAGTGTTTCTGCAGTTTTGTTTTTTTTAAGCATGATTACATAAATGTATATTTTTTTTACAATTAGAAGCTGGCTATATTCACAGACTGTTGCCACACAACTGTGTTTAAACCCCTTACAAAAGTTATTTGTATAATAGGTCCCCTTTAAAATACTGTACATTTCTGAGAATACGTTGCTTCTTTAAAGGTGCAGTATGTACGTTTGACAACCAGTGGTTGAACTAGGTATTACATTCCTGGATCAAAACAAATGCAAGTGCAGGTTGCCACATTGACCACCAACAGGAGCGAGTCTTGAAACTAAAGGCCGATTTAAACCATGTTCTAAATAAAGAAGGAATATTTTAAGAGTTTTTTCCTAACCAGCTCCTCAAATGAATGACAATGATCACCTCAGGTACACCTCATGTGCTTTAATCAGTGTTAAATGCTAATAATGTGAGTTTGAATGCCATTTTACACAACATGTATGGCCATACTACTGAAAGCAGCAGCAGATCTTGAAACTGTTTGAAACTGAACTTTTGAACTGTGACTCAGTGCAAACCAGCACATATCAGTAATTCAGCATCTACATTTAATAATGTTAAAGAGGTTTAATATGTATTAATTAGATTATAAACCTTACCATTTTATAAAGTGCAAATTCTGTGCTTCTGAATGGCTGTATTTAAATATCTGTCGTGTTTGGTTTGGTGCAAACAGCCAAATTGCTTATCACGGCAAATCTTGTCAAATAGCATGTTGTTAGGAGACAGGGTTACAATGCAACCTGCTCACCTAATGTTTACGTTAGTAATATTTATATTATTTGCTAATAACCTCATGTGGAACTCTGAATCTGCATCCCATTTCAAAGTCTGATACTGTTCACCGGAGGTCGCATTTCGGTCATGGACCCATGCTTTGAGAACCATTCTGAAACCAGCTACTAAAAAATAATTGGCTAAAGTGGCATTGGGCAGGCGACGCAGTGGCGCAGTAGGTAGTGCTGTCGCCTCACAGCAAGAAGGTTGCTGGTTTGAGCCTCAGCTGGGTCAGTTGGCGTTCCTGTGTGGAGTTTGCATGTTCTCTCTGCATTTGCGTGGGTTTCCTCTGGGTGCTCTGGTTTCCCCCACTGTCCAAAGACATGCGGTACAGGTGAATTAGGTAAGCTAAATTGTCCGTAGTGTATGTGTGTGAATGAGTGTGTATTAATGTTTCCCAGAGATGGGTTGCAGCTGGAAAGGCATCCGCTGCATAAAACAAGTGCTTGATAGGTTGGGGGTTCATTCAGCTGTGGCAACCCTGGATTAATGAAGGGACTAAGCCGAAAAGAAAATAAATGAATGAATGGCATTATGCGGGTTAAAAGAACCAAAACAAAGACAGCGTTCGGGCACGTAATGCACATTTTCAAAGCAGAATATCTGACTTCAGCATTGTTTTTCAGATAAACAAGAAAGTTAACTTGGCATGTTTCTTAAATATCTGCAAACATATTACGCTATTTTTATGCTTTAGAAGAGTCAAAAACTTACATACAGTACCTTTAAAACTGAATATGTCTGTAATGTTGATGGAATATTATATCACCAATACTTAAAAGTCTTTTTCACAAGAACTGTAAGTTTTGTGTATAGATATATATATATATATAATCACTTTGAAAGTCATTTTAATGTAGACCCATATTTTTGTAGAAGGTTTTTACATCACTGTAAGAAAGAAATGACTATTGCAGCTTCCATTTCAGGCTGACTTTAAATCAATGAAACTTTGTTTATTTCCCCGTAGCTTGTTCTGTCTACTCAACACAAGGTTGAACTTCTCTGGTATAAATCTAACTTGCAGAGACAGTGGTGTGATGAAGATGAATTAGTGCATGCTCAGAGTGCTATAATTACACACTCTTAAGCTGATTGTGACCTGTGATTACAGGAACGGAGCGAGTGCCATCTTGTCTGATTTGGGGGCCGTTGCAGGATCATTAAGGAGAGCATTCAGCTAATTAGCAGGATGCGTCTGCACTTGCCTGGAGAATCAGCTGTTATTTGCGTCAGATCAAGACACTAGTGCATCCAGTCCTCACATCATGCAGTCTTTCACTTTCAGACACAGAAAACATTTTTGAAGGCACAATGTCATTTTTGCCACTAGAGGGCGCATATTCAAAACAAACAAAGGTGTAGTTTGATTACACTGTGACTGAGTTTGGAATCGTGAGAGTTGTGGTCTTTATTACGTCCTCCTGCAGAAATAATGTTCATGAATTAGCTGAAATGAAGCACTGTCACCTCACAGCAAAGAAGGTCGCTGGTTCGAGTCCCGGCTGGGCCAGTTGGCAATTCTTTGGCAATTCCGGAGTTTCCTCCGGGTTCTATCAGTGGTGTAAAGTAACAAATTACAATTACTGTAATTGAGTAGGGTTTTTTTTTCAGGAATTGTAATATGCTAAGCAGTTTTAAAATGTGTACTTTTATTTTCCCTTGAGTACATTTTTAGAGCAGTATCTGTACTTTTACTCCACTATTTTCCTTCAACCTGCAGTCACTACTTTATTTCTTGTCTATGGTGATTGGCTAAAAGTCCAATCAATCGTACATAGAAAGTAAAATCGCATCATGGTGAACAACCTCAAGACATGGGCTATTTATAAATGCAGCAAACCTTTTGGAAGCATTAAAAATGTCCAAGATGTCCAAAATCTTTACAAGCAACAAGACTTTTCATAGACTGCATGTCACTGATGAGAAAATGAAGGATGTCTACTGTATGATGACTAAAATCACCAAACAGCCTTAGACAATCACTAAATGAAATAAATGAAGAATGGAAGGACAGGCCGAATGAAGAAAGGACCGAACAAGGAATAGAAGGATGGACCGAACGAAGGACCGAACTAATGAAGGAAGGAAGGGACTAATTGAATGAAGAGAGGTTAAGGAAGGACTGAACAAACTAAGGAAGGAACGAATGAATGAATGAACAAAGGACCTAATGAAGGAAGGAACAAAATATGAACAAATGAACGAACGAATAAGCAAACGAATGAAGGGAGGAAAGGAAGGACCAAATGAAAGTAGGGATTCAAGGAAGGACTGAACAAACTAAGGAAGAAAGGAAGGAATGAATGAATGAACAACCGACCTAATGAAGGAAGGAACAATAATATGAACAAATAAATGAGCGAACGAATGAAGGAACGAAGAAAGAAACGAATGAATGAAGGAAGGAACGGACAAACAAATGAACGAAGGATCACTAAATGCACTACAGAATGTTACGTTTACACATCCCTGCACAAACTGCATGTAAACGCATCAACTTTTTAGTGTAATACTCACTACTCACTTTTGAAAGGGCTACTTTTTACTCATATTTAGATTAATATTTACAACAAATACTTTACTTGCACTACATTTTTGGGCAAGTAATGGTACTTTTACCTGAGTATGATTTTTCAGTAGTCTTTCCATCCCTGCCAACAATCCAACGACATGCGTTATAATTGAACTGAATAAACTAAATGTATGAGTCTGTGTGTGTGTGAATGAGTGTTTCCTAGTACTAGGTTGTGGCTGAAAGGGCATCCGCTGCGTAAAACATATGCTGGAATAGTTCGCGGTTAATTACACTGTGGTAAGCTCACCGTGATAAGTACATATGTCAGAAAAACATATACCACTCTCCTAGTGGTTTTTGGGGCATTTTAAGGGAATAAATTTGATATTTGTGCCTATATAAGAAACTCTGAGTTCTCATTCACAAGCTAAAATGACAAGCTAAGACATTTGTCCCTTGAGCAATGAAACAGAAAAAAAATCAGCTGCTAGTTTTCCATCTGTAAATATTTTTGGGTGTTTATAAATGTTTTGAAAAACAGCTGGCATGCTGCTAGACAGCCTTAGGAAGAGCTTTTGACAGCTTCCTGGAGAAGTGTTGTGTGGTTCTGTCATATGCTGCCATTTCTGGATGTTTAGTCAATAAATTAAACTTTATGGTCGGTGGGGAAAAAAGTTTCTGTTGCTTTTTATCATTTGCATACAGAAGCAATTAGGCTATCACTGATTAACAGTTCTGGATCTGTCAAGCAAAATTTATATCATATATTAACTATAATGGATATAATATTAAAGGGCCATGAAACCTTGGCTCACATAATGAGACACAAACCATGAGGAGATGCATGATTTTATAGTTTACAACGCTAAAATGCAAATAAATAAACTAATTCATTTAATGTCCTGCTACATATGTTAATCGTTTCATATACATATAACTACAATTTGTTAGATCATCATAAAGATAATCGTGTTCATATAAACACTAAAAATGAGGAGGACTTCTCTCTCTGAATGCAGACACAGTGGATAGCAGGGCAGCAGGTCTCTTTCCCTATCTATTTCAACTATAAGCCCTGCCAGTAATCTGATGATTTTTAACATAGGCGAACACAGCAGCACAGATATAGGCGATGTGTCTGAATCAATGTGTATGAATGGTAACAAACTCAACTGATAAAAGACAAAGTCCGCCATTCTCCGATTCTCGTACAGCTCTCCCGACAAAAATGCTAGCTACACACAAACAGCTTTGCTGTATCGGCCCGGACAACATCGCGGGGAATAACATGCAACAAACCCCGTGGATTGTGTATAGATGTGGACTAGACCAGTCATTGTGTCTCACAGCTTGGCAGGTCTGCCATGCCTTCAGAAAGCATGTGCAATAAAGCAGGTTCTTCTCATAGGATAAGAAAACTTTGCTATGAATAATAGTGAGAAACCAACTTGTCATCACTCCTTTAGCAAATTCAAGCATGTCACCGATTTTGATATCGCCCAGAAATTATTACTGTAAATAATATGGACGACGGGACAGTGCCTTTTCCTATTGAACGCTTTGAAGGCAAAACACCTTGTGACAGGCACAAACTGTCACAAAAGACTACTGAAATTGGAGCCTGGGCATGCGCAGAAGGGACTGCTTGATAGAGCCAGAGGCATAGCCACGGAATCAAGCGTCCAACCAAACGATTGTACGTCAAATCAACTACGCCCCCCAAACTTTTCATTTGACCACCCGTATCTGCACTATAACAAAGGCTCGCTAATATAAATATAAGCCCTTACATTTAAAAATACGTAATAATATACACTTTATTTAAAAAAAACTGTGTGATGCAAGCTGTTATAATGTAATATAAACAACAACCTGCAAAATAAATCTTTAATACACTCTAGCTTAAGGTAGACTCAGCTATGAGCACAAAAAACATTTCTCTTATAGCAGGGTTGTTGGTATTTGTTATCTTCATAGGGTTAGAAATAACACTTGTAAAATATGAACAATAACATATAAAAAAACATACATTTTAGAAGGGTTTTTATTTTTAATTAGCAATCAACAGGACCCAAAATTTACACACTATGGATAACAATTTACTATGCGGAAAAAATTGTGTTTAAAAAATAAACACAGCAAGATTTTTAAGGATCAACAGGATATTTACACATCCCATCCCTGCACTATATAAATTAATCCTTATTAATTTGTACAATAAACTTAGCAGTATTAATACATCAACTGATGTCTATCAGCTGCTGCAACATCACTTGTATATCATTTATCATTTTTTTCCCTCCGTTTTCATTTGGTTTATTCGATGCCTTAATATCTGGCAAAGAGGAATTTACATTCATTTTAATGTTTTTTAGGTGTTTTCAAATAAAAAGCCAATGATAAATTATCTATATAAATAATGAAAAATATATAACATTTACAGCTATTTGTTATTTAAAATTCTGTTTGTAGAACATTAATATTTTATAACAGCAAATTTAGTAGATTAACCCAATAACATGCAGAAACTCAAAATGTCAGAGACGTCTTTTAAATCAAGTTAAAATAACATTACAGGAGATCAATGTGGAGATCGGCTAACACTAGTTTTGTCGTCCTAATTATTATTTCAGACCCATAAAGAGAATTACTGCTAGATAGCGATCAGCTGTATTTTCCCAGTCATGGCTAGGCGTGTATCAGCAAACTAATAAAGCCCGATAAAGCCCTGACCTTACCGAATACCGTGTTCCACCAGATCCTGTAGTTCAGAAAGTATAGTTTACAGCTGAACAACTCATTTTATCATGGTGAAATAACACAGAAATGGAATAATAACACTTCAGTCTCCTCCTGAAGCTCAGACGGTCTGTTTAGAGAAGCTGTCAATCACAACTGTCAATCACGATGACACGCCCCGTTTTTATAGCATTAAATTTGTGGCTAAAAACATACCGTTTACAAAAGTGAAGATCTGCACCTATATCAGCGTGATAAATAGTGCCTTAATTGAACTTTAATGATCTTTAAGGATATTTAATCACAAGTGTAATAATTTATTATTTTATTAGGGCTCAAGTCTCGTTCATTAACACGGAGAAGGCAGGCTTTATGACTTGTACTTCAGCCAGCCCCCAGGGGGCGATCTAACGGCTGGAACCCTCACTCAAAAGCAGATATATGGCACACTAGACTCAGAAGATGAAATTAGCTGACATAAGCTCAAAACTATCCAGTTTTCCCCACAATTAAAGCTGACAGGTGCTAACGTTCTCTTTCTATCTTCGAATCACTTGTTTCATCCATCCATCTATCTATCTTTTAATCAGTTGTTCTATCTATCTATCTATCTATCTATCTATCTATCTATCTATCTATCTATCGCCCACTCACTTGTTCCATCCATCCATCCATCCGTCCGTCCATTCATTCATCCATCCATCCGTCTGTCCGTCCATTCATTCATCCATCCATCCGTCCGTCCGTCCGTCCGTCCATCCATCCATCCGTCCGCCCATCCATCCATCTTTCTATCTGTCTTTATATCTACCTATCTATTTGTCTGTCTGTGTGTCTGTCTGTCTGTCTATGTGAAACTTACCCACATTTGTCGATTACCAGAGCATCAAATCGTCAAAAATTATTAAAAATATATATTTCTCAATAAAGAAAGCTTTTTTTTATAGCAATGTAAACTTCTGCTGAGAGAATTTAAGCTTTAGCTCAATCCATGGTGTATGTAATAATTCAATATAGCATGCACCTTTTGTAAAGCTGCTTTGGAATGATAATTATTGTAAAAAAAAAAAAAACATTTAATTGAATAGTTTTATTTTTCGAACAAATAAATATGAAATAATTTTAAGTATAAAAACATGCAAATCAAGAGTTTTGTAATATACCATGAGTTCCTGGTAGAAAATGAAGCATTTCATCTGTAAAATGAAGTTAATTTGGAGATTTCATTTCAGTGCTGCTTGGTTTTGTTCTCTTAATTTTTTTTTAATAAAGAATATGATGAAATCCCTTAAAAGAAACTGAATGAGAAGATCATTTCCGGAGCCAGCGCTTCTGGAAAAAGTAGGCGCTCACAGTTGTGCTCTATTTGTAGCCTTTTTGAAGATAAAACTCAGCGTGACAGACTCTCTAATGTGTTTCTGACGGGTAGGTAATGTCTGTTTTTTCACTTCCATTCAAATGAACATATTGTACTGCAGATACAGTTATGCTGACACAATGAGCTGACTACGGCTAATCTGATTAGGAAAACCAATTTTCCACACTTCAATCCTGTCCCCTAAAAAAAACAAAACTCATAAAAGCGGGAACTCAATTATGTACATTTTAATATTCCTCACATTAATTAATTAAAATTGGAAGAGAGACTGGGAAAGAGTGAGAGAGAACAAATGGTGAGAGGTTAATCTAAAACTATTTTCTGTTTGTGTTGACAAATTAGTTTTTTTCTATCTGAAAAATAATATGTTTATATATTTTTGAATAAACGAAAAAACTAATTGACTCTAATGGAAATGCTGCTTTTTCATACCATTACAGACAGAGCATATAAATAATTGTTAAACTCAAGGCTATCACCATAAAACCAGACAATTTACATTATTTTGTTGCTTGGAATATGTTTTCTACATATACTAGCAAAGCATTTTCAATTTTCATTACTAGGTATGCTGAAATGACTCAAATACAAACTGAAATAATAAAAATGTATACAGTCCTATATACCCACACAAAAATGATATATATGGCAATATATGCAAATTACATATATGATATACAAGTTCACATTTGGATTTCATATATATATATATATAATGTGTCATATATGCAACATATTTTTAAAATGTTGCAAAAATGGTCATTTAATTTCTTTTTCAACTATTGAATTTACAAATAAGTACATATATTTTAAAATAAATTAGTTGTAATGTTAGATATATGTATGTGCATAATGAAGACAGTATATACACTCGCCGGCCACATTATTAGGTACACCTTACTAGTACTGGGTTGGCTGCACATCCATGATGCGAATCTCCCATTCAACCACATCCCAAAGGTGCTCTATTGGACTGAGGATCTGATCACTGTGGAAGCCATGAGTACAGTGAACTCGTCATGTTCAAATCAGTCTGAGATGATTCGTGTTTTATGACATGGTGTATTATCCTGCTGGAAGTAGCCATCAGAAGATGGGGTACACTGTGGTAATGAAGGGATGAACATGGTCAGCAACTATACTCAGGTAGGCTGTGGTGTTGACATGATGCTCAATTGGTACTAATGGGCCCAAAGTGTGCCAAGATAATATCCCCCACACTATTACACCACCACCAGCAGCCTGAACAGTTGATACAAGGCAGGATGGATCCATGCTTTCATGTTGTTGATGCCAAATTCTGAGCCTACCATCCAAATGTCACTGACTCATTAGACCAGGCAACGTTTTTCCAATCTTCTTTTGTCCAATTTTGGTGAGCCTATGCGAATTGTAGCCTTAGTTTCCTGACAGGAGTGGCACCCGGTGTGGTCTTCTGCTGCTGTAGCCCATCTACCTCAAGGTTCGACATGTTGTGCATTCAGAGATGCTCTTCTGCATACTTCGGTTGTAAAGAGTGGTTATTTGAAATACTGTTGTCTTTCTATCAGCTTAAACCAGTATGACCATTCTCCTCTGGCATCAACAATGCATTTGCGCCTACAGAACTGCCGCTCACTGGATATTTTCTCTTTTTCGGACCATTCTCTGTAAAGCCTAGAGATGGTTGTGCATGGAAAAATCCCAGTAGATCAGCAGTTTCTAAAATACTCAGACCAGCCTATCTGGCACCAACAACCATGCCACGTTCAAAGTGACTTAAATCACCTTTCTTCCCTATTCTGATGCTCAGTTTGAACTGCAGCAGATCGTCTTGACCCTGTCTACATGCCTAAATGCATTGATTTGCTGCTTTGTGATTGGCTGATTCGAAGTTTACATCCAACGAGCAGTTGGACAGGTGTACCTAATAAAGTAACAGGTGAGTGTATGTAATATAAGTAATATTTTCTATGTATCAGATTTCTCTATGTATTATAACATACTAAAAATTATAAATAAATACTATACACAACTAAATTACTTAAATTTTGATTTAATATAAATAGAAATGATAAAAATCAGCTCAGAGTGATACGAAAAGAACACTGGATTATTGTTTTTAGAATACAGTATGGTTAAGGTGGGAAAATAATTTTTGTGGTTGTTGTATTTTTTAACCTTGGTGGCAGTTTTTATACTCATATTTAACTTTGTCAGCAAGAGAGTAAAAAAAACAGAACTTTTCCTCAAACTGAGTTTTCTCACAGTTTTCTTTGGCTTTTTCTACTGCGTCTGGAATAAAATGAAGAGAATAGCAGAGATCTTCATTTGATCTCTTGAAATACAAAAAGATGATGAAATATTCTGAGACACACTGACACATTATATCAGATATTTAAGATGTGAAGCATTTTTGCTCACTTTAACTGATTCTCACAATGGATTCATAAATGATGACGGGTCGTTTGAAGCTAAAATCTCACACTAACCATCATTAGAAGAAAAAGTTTCTGGAGGTCACAAATCACAAAGGTCACAAATGTATTCGTCCAAAACGGCAACATTTGGCAATATCTGATGAATGGGTCTGCATAGTATACATGTACAGATTTGTGCATGAAATCTGCATCTGAAGGTTTTTACAAACAAATCATTATTCAACAAAATGTTTGTGCTAGTATTAGAAATTTATGAAAATAACAGCGGCAGCTGAAAGTCCTCATAAAGCTCTGTGCATAAAGTGATCTGTACGAAAAGCCTGCCTTCTCATGGGCATGTACAAGGTGTATCTCAAACATACAAAAAGACATACCCTAAAGTCACAATTCGCTGGAGTATAGGGTAAGGCTGCAGAGCCGGAGACCCTTCTGCATGCTCAGACCTGCATGCTCACACCAGCACTTTCAGACCGATCCTTTTCTCAGACAGTGCCACCTGCTGTTGGGTCGGGTGAAGCAGCAGGTCCGGAGACCCAACTGACCCAATTCACCTTTATTTCTATAGCGCTTTTACAATGTAGATTGTGTCAAAGCAGCTTCACATTCAAGATTATAGTAAATTGAAACAGTGTCAGTTTGATTTTCAGAGTTTAAGTTCAGTTCAGTTTAGCTCAGTTCAGTGTGGGTTAGTAATCACTACTGAGAGTCCAAACACTAAAGAGCAATTCCATCGATGTGCAGCTCTACAGATCCCGAACCATGCAAGCCAGTGGCGACAGCGGTGAGGAAAAAAACTTCACCAATTGGCGAAAGTGAAGAATTTAAAAAACCTAGAGAGAAACCAGGCTCAGTTGGGCACGACTATTTCTCCTATGGACCTCAGCGAAGACTCGTCTGTCCTTGGAGCGTCACAGGAATCAGTCTCATGTTCTCCACTCCTACATGACCACCACAGCTGCTCAGGATGTGGCCTGGTCCAGGATTGTAAAAACCTTGGGATCATCTCATCGCTGGTCTTGTATCACATCAGTGGCGCTGCATAGTCTGAGGGCCTCGGGATGAGTACCCCCAGGTGGAAATAGAGAATAAGAGAATAATTAGTGTAGCTGCTGTTCATAGTGTTTATAAACGAGATGCAAAAACCTGCATGGGGCACAATCATGCGTCATACCGCTAAGTGATGCACTGTGTATGCTTTGCTAAAAAGATAGGTATTTAATCTAGTTTATACAGTATTTATATAACCTAAGTAGAGTATTCCAAATTTGCAAAAATGTGGACAGCGCCCTCAAGTGGATTTGTAATCTAAAATCGGCAATAAATGTACCCTTAGTATATTCCAAATTTGTAAAAATGTAGACAGTGCCCTCTAGTGGATTTGTCATCTAAAATGTGCAACAAAACTTACCCTAAGTAGTATATTTCAATTTAGCAAAAATGTAGGCAGTGTCCTTTAGTGGATTTGTCATCTAAAATCTGTGACAAAATGTACCCTAAGTAGTGTATTGCAAATTTGCTAAAAATTTAGACAGCCCCCTCTAGTAAATTTGTAATCTGAAATGTGCAACAAAATGTACCCTAAGTAGTGTATTCCAAATGTGCAAAAATGTAGACAGCACCCTCTAGTGGATTTGTCATTTAAAGTCTGCAATAAAATGTACCCTAAGTAGTTACAAATTTGTAAAAATGCATACAGAGCCCTCAAGTGGATTTGTAATCTAAAATGTGCAACAAAACGTACCCTAAGTAGCGTATTCCAAATTTGCAAAAATGTAAATAGCGTCAAATTTTCAAACATGTAGACAGCGCCCTCAAGTAGATTTTTAATCTAAAATGTGCAAAA
>CAIGQZ010032675.1:4336663-4347886 GCA_903798205.1 Danio tinwini
TGTATATACTTTAAATATATATATACAATATAATGCTTATTCCTAAATATTTTCCTTCATAAATTACTATAGTATTTTAAATGTGTAACTATAATTTGTTTCTTTTTAGTACAGCATATTATTTACAGTAAGTAACTGAACTGAACAATTCTGCCTCATATGTTTCATTAACAGTTTTATTGATCACTAGGATATGATTGATTTGGATTTAAGTTGCTTTGATATAAAAAAAGAAAATTGCAAAAATCGATTAGATGTATATATTTTTTTGCTATATTTTTTGCAATAAAAATTAGCTTAGATGTAGCTAAGCTACTTTTGCCAAGTAGCTTTCAGCTCAGCTTGTTATATTTCCCAGAGGGTAGCTTTTAGTGTAGTTAAGCTACATTTTAAAGGGCACTTATAATGAAAAATCTACTTTTCAAGCTGTTTGAACAGACATATGTGTAGGTATAGTGTATAGACCGTCATATTGGGGTGATTTAAACACACCCAGTGCTTTTTTTTCAATTTAACAACAAAAACGGTGGACCAAATGGAGCGGTTTTGAGACCGAACGCAACTTGACATAGGAGTGTGGTTCCCCCCGCCCACCGAATTGATTGACAGCTGTGTATTACCATGTCTTTGTAGTAACATGTATAATCATATCAACAAGAAAGGACATGCGCAAAGCAACCGGGAATAAAAGGTCTGTTCAGTTTGCTAGGATCATCAATCATCATCAAATGTGATCAAGAGTGAATTTTACCAATTTTAAAACAGTGCATGTTTGTAATAAATAACAGCGATTTACTTCAGCTTTACTTCATCACCACAGCCGCATGTCAGAACAATTATAAAAGACGCTTCAATCCCGGTTTGTGGACGTTAAATCAGGTTTAATTTGTACATTAACGTAACAGATATCCATACAGCAGTGGAGATTAACCTGTATCCTGTCACATTTGCGTGCAAAAACAGTTCAAAGCTAAATGCGTGCACTGTGTGTGTGTGCGTGTGTGTGTGTGTGTGTGTGTGTGCGTGAACTTTGTAACGACAATGTGTGTGACTCATCGTTGCAACTCCACAACAAATACATCAAATACACATTGGTAAAGTTATTACTGTAGTATTTCTCACAAACGTTACGCGGGATCTGCTTTTTTCTTGTCTGACTGTCTGTTGTCTGACGCAACCAAGCAAGGAGATTAAGGCACGCTGACAGGCACATGGAAACGGTGGGCGTGAAGGACTAGCCTTAAAGGCACAGTTCACAAAAGCCGCTACCTGCTGCTCAGAGCTATAAAATAGAAACTTATGAAAGGTATAATAAAAAATATGATGGGTGTTTTGAGCTGAAACAGACACATTCTGGAGACACAAAAGATGTATATTAAATCTGGAAAAACCTCGGTGCACTTTAAGTAGAGTAGCTAATAGCTTAGCTCCCTACATTGTTCAAGTAGCTTGCCCAAAACTGTATGTATGCATGTATGTATGTATGCATGCACACACTTTCTCCTTAAGTTCTGTCAAGCGCTTTCATAGAAGACAAATACGCCCAAGTTCGTACAGCAGCATTCACACACACACAGCCTTATCTCCTGCTAGACAGACCTCCTCATATCCTTGTGGATTGTGCAAGACCCCTGCTGTTGGGGATTAGATCTTTTAAGAGTGTTGCGTCCTGATGCAGTTCTTGTCTTGCGTCAGCCGTCCTTTGGGATTCAGGAACACCTTCACACCGCTTTCACAGCTGCCCCGCTGCGAGGTTAAAATGTGAAGAGAGCATCTGCCGTTGAAGGGGAGCCTTTGGCATTAAGCCCGTGAGACCGATGTGAAGATGGACAGTAGATAAAGATGGATCAATGTAATCTCACCTCTTATGTCGTTCCTCTGCTGCCTTCTGGAAATGGATTCTTGAAACACTCTGACTTGAAAACTCTTTTAGAGAAGTTTGTAGAGGTTCATATTTCAGAAACCTCCAATCATTTTTGGAAAGTCTTTTTAGATCCTGCAGAAAATGAATGATTAGGATGGGATATGCCCCGCAAGATAATCTTGTCCAGCTGCGAACGAGTGCAGCTGAACGATTTAATTACTTGTCAGTGCTTATCATCGCAGTCCATCTTTTATCACGTCTTTGTTCATTCCAGCTACCTCATTTCATTTTTTTGGTAGCTTGATAAAATTGGAACTCCAATTATTCAGGCCAATTATTTAAAAGAAAGGTGAGCTTTTATTAGAAGATATGGAGAGTACATACCAAGCTTACATTTGGATAATCCATTCTATTTATCTTACAGATGAAGTTGGTAGAATTAAAGAATGTGACTTTATAATATATGACTTTTGATTGAACTAGCAACTGCATAGGATTTTGAATTGGGATGACATAAAGTGAGTTTTAATTGACCTTGCATGACTACTTGTGCAGCCACAGCCATATCACCCTGCAGCCCAAGACCGGTTACTCACTGCTAAGCTAGGCTGAGCCTAGGTAGTACCTGGATGGGAGACCACATGGGAAAACTAGGTTGCTGTTGGAAGTGGTGTTAGTGAAGCCAGCAGGGGGCGCTCAACCTGAGTCTGTGTGAGTCCTAATGCCCCAGTAAAGTGAAGGGGACACTATACCATCAGTGAGCGCCGCCTTTCAGATGAGACGTTTCACTCTCTGTGGTCATTAAAAATCCCATGGCATTTCTCGTGAAGAGTAAGGGTGTAACCTCAGTGTACTGGCCAAAATCCCTCCATTGGCCCTTACCGATTATGGCCAATCATCCCCATCACCCGAATTGGCTCTATCATCATCTCCCCACTCCACCAATAGCTGGTGTGTGATGACTGCACTGGCGCCGTTGTCCTGTGGCTACCGTCGCATTATTCAAGTGGATGCTGCACACTGGTGTTGGTGTGATGAGACCCCGGCCAACCCCCCATCTCCCACCCAATGATTGTGAAGAGATACATTAAATGAGATATAAATATATATAAATATAAAAAGCTGGATTATGAAACAATGGCAAATTGCAAAAATTGAGCCATTGGGCCCTATGTAAGTTTTCTTGCTAGTTTTAGCAAGGCACCATTATCAGGCAAGGAATCATTTTCATGTTCTGTGCCACGTTGTTTAAATAACAAATGCATTTGTGCTGGTATGAGTGTTAATGTGCATTTTTGGCGTATTGCTATTGCAACTGAAAGAGACTGCCATTGACCAACCAAAAGCTGGTATAAAGTCAATGGCGCAGGTTTTTTAATAGACGGATCCAAAACACGCATATTGCTTATTACACGCACAGGGATGCGCAGCAGCACAGAAATATCTTTAAATATGAAACATTAAAGGATTAAAGTGTAAAATATTACTATTGTCTGTATAAATACAAAGACTACTACCTCCGCCCATGTCTTCTTTACCTCAGGGGGCTTTGGTGGAGTTTGGCTCATTCTCAAGATGGTCTGCTTGCTTGCTTTAACTTTGAGCATGAGAAGATTTGTTTCCTTGCTGGTAAAGCATATCTATGTTGATATGGCTCACATTCTGGCATAATAATCAAGGAACTTTGCCACCGTAATACGGCTACAGCAGGAGCAATGATATCATGCAGCACCTAAAAATAGTCCCCAGCTTGGTAACTAGACAACAGCTCTAATATCATTGCACCTGATACAGCCATGGTACACACAAATATATATATATATAATTTTTTTTCTGTATATAAAATGGCTTGTACATTTATTTATATTTACATCTCATTTTTGACCCTGTCAGTATATTGTTCAAAGGTATAATTATTTTCTGTATATTAATTATTGATGAATTATTGTATATAATAAAAATATTATAGATTTTTTGTTATGTAAACGGCATGTTAGTGATAGGTGGGTCCAAAACACGCATACACGTTGCTTATTACACACACAGGGATGCACAGCGGCACAGAATTATCTTTAAATATGAAACGTTAAAGGATTCAAATGTAAAATATTATTTTTGTCTACATAAATATAAAGACTGCTGCCTTCATCTCAGGGTGCTTTGGTGGAATTCGGCTCATTCTGTAGATGGTCTGCTTGCTTACTTTAACCTTGCGCATAAGCAGATTATTTTTCCTCACTAATGAAGCATTGTGACTCATTTTCAATATACATTCGTCAGCGTTCTTGGTTCCTTGTGTTTTCGTGTAATGTCATCATCTACCTCCAAAGTTCAGTTTCAGTACTCAAGACGGTAAGAACGGAGGACGCATGAAAGTTCCCGGATGTGTTCTTGATATCGAGGATGCGTTGATGCAGACTTGAGCGCAAAATTTGCTAGAGAGGTTCCAGAAGTCATTGCGGCTGAATAACGGAGGTGGGAAGTGCAGCATTTTATAAATATTTAATATTAAAGTTTGGAGATATAACTTATTTATCTCATAAGTTTCCCTGAATGAGATGGTGAAAGTAAACATTAACATGAAAATCTTAATAAAGCCATAGCACATTAAAGGTGTTTATTCGTATTCGTATTAAAATTTGTATTGTACAAAATATATTTGGAAGATATGTGCATGATACACACACATACACACACTTAGATCATTAAAGTGGATACCTTAATATTCAACTATGCTTGGGTACATACAGTTTTCAGTCAAATTATAAAATAAAAACATATATAAATATGTGAACATTGGCTTAAATATTCAATAAAAGCCTATATCAAATGCATAAATGTAAATCTTTATTAATTTTAGCTAACTAAATTGGATTGGATTTTTTTTTTATCTGAAGAGCCTATACCAGACAGCATAGAACTTGTACCTGCTTTATTTTGATGCCACTGAAATAAAGGCTTTCTCCAATGACTGAGGAATGGTAACAAATTATGATTGATAAGCCTTAAAGCCCTCCATTTTCAAACCTATTGAGTTTGATTTGCATCGGCCAGCTTTCATTCACAGCTGTGACCCATGTGGAAATGAGGAGATCAGCGATTAGCCAAGCGTCCGCAAGATGTGTCCAGCAGGCACCATGAAGAGGACACTACAGGCCAGCTTTTTGAGTTTGTTCAACGCATTGCCATTCATCAGCTCTCATTACAGGACCCAGCGGCTGGTGACCCGGCGATTCGGTGCCACAGATACAGGACTCTTCATCCACCCCCATCTGTTCCAGTCCATTAGCTTGGGAGATGGGCCTGAGCCTGCCGCAAATGCTTTCCAGAACATTCTAATCCCACTCATCTCTGCGTCTCTCGCTGCATCATACCAACTACACCATAGCGTTCCATTCCATCAACAAGACAACAGCGACAACATCCCCCGCTTCTCAGGCCAAAATTCGGTTCACTTCATGAATGGGATGTTTAAAAATATGTGACAGCAATTTGAAAGTAAATTGATCATGCATTATTGTGGCTGCATTCATAATTACTCGGAATGAGAGTAATTATTTTGACACCGTAGCTAAGTAACTGCACTGAAAAATTTAATTAGTTAACCTTGAAAAACATGCAAACAGATTGCCTCAGAAATTATATTAATTGAAAAAAGGCTGTTTACTTTCAACAGCTAATTCATTTTGAGTGCAGTAGGCTATTTTAAAGGAACACTCCACTTTTTTTTTTTTAAATATGCTTATTTTACAAATCACCTAGAGTAAAATAGTGGAGTTTTACCCATTTTGAATCCCTTCAGTTTATCTGGCAGGAGCATTTTTAGCTTAGCTTAGCATAAATCATTGAATCGGATTAGACCATTAGCATCTCGTTCAAAAACTCAAAAAATAATTTCAATAACTTTCCTATTAAAAGATTGACTCTTCCGTAGTTACATCATGTACTAAGACCAATAGAATATGAAAAATTGCTATTTTCTAGGTTGATATGACTAGGAACTATACTCTTGTTGTGGAGTAATTATCAAGGAACTTTGCTGCCGTAATATGGCTAGAAAAATAGCACCTAAAAATAGTAACTAAAAATAGCACCTAAAAATAGTAACTAGGCAAAAGTGCTAACTCATTGCATTTAATGCAGTCATGGTACACTCAAATATATACACTCACCGGCCACTTTATTGGGTATTTTATTAGGGCGCAATAGCCTTGTTGATGCAAGAGGTCAGAGGAGAATGGCCAGACTGGTTCTAGCTGATAGAAAGGCAACAGTACCTCAAACAACCACTCGTTACAACCGAGGTATCCAAAAGAGCATCTCTGAACACACAACACGTCCAACCTTGAGGCTGATGGGCTACAGCAGCAGAAGACCACACCGGGTGCCACACCTGTCAGCTAAAAACAGGAAACTGAGGCTACAATTCGCACAGAGGTGACTTGTCTCTGGCTGATAAACAGTGCTCTACATTAAACACATTCACTTACCTAAGTTATCCATAAAGCTTGAGGCGATTCAGGTGCACACGTCTGCTATCAGCACATCACAAACGCATCCACATGTCACCATCTCCATCCATAGCGCACGGTATTGTCACAAATACACACACGGTTTGTTTGCATTCAAGTGTTTACGGTTGTTATTTGTTTAATTTTACCTGTTGTTTGGCATCCGTGTCTCTGTTTCGTTAGCCTTCCTTGTTGCTCTTCCATCAGCCGGTCAAACAGAGTGCCTCCCAGTGGCCTGGCTAAATAGTGCCGAATTCTAGGGATGGCTGACGTGAAACTGACGTTTCGACACAGTGTCGAGATCCCGAAGCGCAAGTGTTTCGAAAGACTGCACCGAAGCATGGTCCGAAACACCCAGGTCACGTGACTAAAGTGTTTCGAAACACTTGGTCATGTGACTAAAGCGATTCAAAGCATCGATCAGTTCAGAAGCGTTTCGAGACCTGGCGAATGCGCATTTGACTGACAGGGTCTAACAATTGTTCTGTCTGTTATGGCCTAGTGGACCGTGCGTGTGCATGTTGTAACTGAGCTTCAAATTACTTTTGGGTTCGAATCCCGACTTCTACAAATACTCTGAAATCATGATTTTATGTATTTTAATCATGTTACTGTTATGGTGTAGTCTAAATAGGATACAGCTGCTGATACGCCATCAATACAGCATCGTTTTTGTAACACTGTAAAACAATAATTCATTTTTTACAGTACTCTGATGGTTGGGTTTAGGTTTTGGGTAGACATAAATAAAATACAATAAAAATTAATGAATAATAGAAATATTTCTTGTTAACTTCTGGCCACAACCGTGTCTGATCTAGCAACAACCCTGTTTTATGACCAAAACAAGACATATTTATTCACAAAGTGTTTATTCGGATGTCAGACCAATGTTGAAACAAAACGATACATGAACAGAGCCATTCAAACTGATATTAAAGCATTTCAAAGCCTGGATTCGAACCCAGTATGCCCACATGGTAGTCAGGAACCCTAACCGCTCCACTAAACCACTTGTGGGTTTATTTCACAAAGTGGAGTTTAATACCTCAATTTGCTCAACTGTTCTTTGCTGACGCTGTTCCAGTGCAATACATGAAAGATGACCACTAGGTGTCACCGTAGAGTGGGGATTCGAAACGTTTCGAAGCTTCGACACATTTGCTTAGACTGTTTCAGTGTTTCATGAAGCCTCGCTTTGCCCACCACTACCGAATTCACTGTGGAGCGCTCCAGAGCAAACAGAAGCCGACTCGTCCATTGTCTTCTGGATAGGGGGGAAATGTCTTTATACTTATCTTTATTTACCTATATATTTATGTTTATATATTTATACATTGGTATATTTTAGTTTACTTTGATTAATTGTGACTGTTTGGGGTCTAATGTGTTTTAAATAATGAACTTGAGAACATGTACAGAGGTTTATACTTACCTTTTAATTAGTGCATTTTGGTTTATGTTAAAGGGGCGGGGCTTCACCTTTAAAAGGCAGCCCCAAACGCCAATTCAAGGTCAGTTAACCTGGCGAGCGAGCTACTGTGGTGCAGTAAGCGATTTGTGACTAGTGGCGGGCAAAGCGAGGCTTCATGAAACACTGAAACAGTCGAAGCGAATGTGTCGAAGCTTCAAAATGTTTTGAAACCCCACTCTACAGTGACACCTAGTGGTCATTTTTTAATGTATTAGATTGGAACAGCTTCAGCAAAGAACAGTTGAGCAAATTGAGGTATTAAACCCCACTTTGTAGGATTGAACCTTCAAGTAATTTAGTGGAGCAGTTAGGGTTCTTGAATACCATGCAGGGCTAGTGGATTTAAATCCATGCTGATATAGGTATTTTGAAATGCTTTAATATAATAATGTCAGTATGGACTAAAATCTCTGATGGATACTTCCAGTACTGCGTTGAATCTATGTCACGAATGATTAAGGCAGTTCTGAATGCAAAATAGGGTCCAACCCAGTACTAGTAAAGTATACCTAATAAAGTGGCCGGTGAGAGTGAAGACCCTGACATTTAATGTTTTTGTGTTTTTTGTATATAAAATTTCTTTACATTTGATTTGATGTTTCATTTTTCACCCTGTCATTATATTGTACAAATGTATAATTGTTTACTACATATTAAATATTTAAGCTGGCCATTTATTCATTATTTAAGAGAATCAGTATACTGTATGCTACAGATAGTTTAAAACAGCACTGTTACATTTTTAACTGTATTTTTGTCCTCAGTTTCTCCTGCAAGGACTAAAATGCATTTTGCCGTCCTCTGAGGAGAATGCTGGATGATTAATCTCTGTTCGTGTAAGGCAAAACTCCTCAAATACATTCACACGCTTTTATCTATTAACCGAGAGCGCAGGTTTGGCATTTTCAATAGGCTGTGGCCGTTAATGACACCATTAGGACAGCAAATCTGCTCAACCCACTCTAATTTATTCATGAGCACACCAGGAACTCATCCTTTGAAATGTGCAATTGACCTTTCCACTGGCTTTCAGTACTAAAACAGCCGTCGCTCGACCACGGTCAGCCTTATTACATGTTTTAACACATTGAATGGTGTTGTTTAGTAAGTGTTCATTCATTATGCGACTGAACTGTTGGCAGCTGCATGCCTAAAGGAATATGTTTGAGATATGGCATTGGAAAAGAAAAGAACTGCAATTTACATAGAAAGTAAACTGAATTTAGTGTACTTTTTAGTATTGTACCTACACTGTTAAACATTTAATTGTATTTGTAGTAACTTACTGGCTGCACTGTTGCCAGCAATTTACTATTTACAGTAACTATACCTGCCAACATTTGTCTTTGAAAATCCGGGAGATGGGGGGGAGGGGGGGGGGTATGCTCCTGCGCAGCCTTCAAGTGGTTGCATAGGCTGCTGAGCTACTGGAAGTTGATGAATCAAATAATGAAATATACACACACGATAGACCATATACATATACACACTCCATACATATGCACACATTGTACACATGCACCCATGATGCACTCCGTATATGATACACTCTATACATATACACTCCCTTCATGTACACACATGATATAATCTATACATATACACTTTATACACTCTATACATATACACACATGACACACTCTATATATATATACACTTCATACATACGCACCTATGATACACACACATATAGACACACTACACTTTATACATATACACACACAATACACCCTATACATATACAAGCCATACACATGAAATACTAAATATATATAAGTCGAATCTAAACAATGAAATATACACACACAATACACCCATATATGACATGCTCGATACATATACACACATGATACATATACACTCCATACATATGCACACATGATACACTTCATACATATGTACAGATGATACACTACACAGTCCTTACATACACATGGTACACTACACAGATGACAATACTGTCAGGGCCTGGGATAGAACCCGGGTCTCCGGCATGAGAGACTAGTCACATAACCATTGAGCTACCAGAAGTTTTAGTACTGAAAACCAGTGAATCCAAGCAATGAAATATACACACATGATACAGTCTGTACACATACACACAATACATATGCACACATACATGATACTATGATACATATACACAGATGAGACACTCCATAAATTTACACATATGATACACAACACTCTATACATGTACAGTCCTTACATATATACTCTCTACATATGATACACTCCATACATTTACACTTTACACATATGCACTGATTATACACGGTTCGGTTCAATACGACACAGTGGTGTCACGGTTCGGTATGTTTTCAATACAGCAAAAAAAAGAAAATAGCCAGAGGATTTCTCTGATTAAAATCTTTTTAGTGTATTAAAACTAACATCATAAAAGCATGATCTCTTCTTTTTTTTTTCTTTTTTTTTTTTTACTTTGAACAGTGATATAAAGCTATACTTCTGGAGTTTCTGCTTAGCAGCAAATAAAACAAATCCTTCTTTATACTCAAAACCAAAAAGCTGCTAATAAAAATAAATGCAATATTTTAGTCGTTAAACAAATAAAAGAAAAGAACAATTTAGTTTTTATATGGAACTCAGTTTCAATCGATTTTTAAGTCATTTTTTATTTTCAGAAAGTGTCCACCTTTTCTTCAGACAGCACAGATTTGCTTGATTTGACTGTCATGAGAGGTGAGTTGCTTAACTACTGAGCTACCGGAAGTTCCAAACAACGAAATATACACACAAATGATACACTCCATGCATATACACACATGATACACTATACATATGCACATACTACACTCTATACATATACACACATGACACACTCTATACATATACACACACATGACACACTCTATACATATGCACACATGACACACTCTATACATATACACACACATGACACATTCTATACATATGCACACACATGATACACTCTATACATATGCACACACTACACTCTATACATAAACACACATGATACACTTTATACATATACACACGATACACTCTACACACACACACACACACACACAGTACACTATACTTATACACACAATGATTATTAAGAACAAAAAATCTTCAATAAGAAACAAAGTTTGACAAGACAAAAAAAAAAACAAACATGTTACATTAATATACACACAATATATGACACATTCCATACATATGCACACAATACACTCCTATCAGGGGCTGGAATAGAACCCACGACCCTGGCATGAGAGGTAAGTCACTTATCCACTGAGCTACTGGAATTTGATGAAGAAGACAGCAAAATTTACACACACTATACATGTACACACATGTTACACTCTACACATACACACACATGATACAATCTATACATGATACAC
>CAIGQZ010032675.1:4347896-4361669 GCA_903798205.1 Danio tinwini
GAGATGAGAGAGACGCCCAAAATAATGGATGAAGTGCAAGAGTACTGTGCAAACTTTCAGAGGAGTCATCAGAGGAAAATCTGCTATCATTCTGGGAGAAACAAGATCACTTATTTGTAAGGAGAAGCTTGTGCATTCCTGCAACAAGTGGTGCGAGCGGACGCTCAATTAATGCAGCCCCAATCCAGGCACAGTAGGCTAGATGCTATTCTGTTTTTGCACAGTGCAAAGAAAAAGGCCAAGTAAACATAACATAGCTGCTGTTTAGGCTGAAGTGGCACCGTTTTTGTTATCTTTTTCCTGTATATGTAAAAGCTGAATCTGCTGTTAATAATGAACGATCCACAGTGACCTATCATCTCGCTTAAAACAAAGAATTAGAATTATTAAAGTGTCGATTAGGTGCGGATATTTATATCAGATAAAGTGATATGTGCAGGCGGATAATTAGAATGAAGGAGTGGATTCGGGTGACATTTCAGCTGATCCGCACATCTCTATTCCATACATTTGCACACAATACACTCCTGTCAGGGTTTGGGATAGAACCCGGGTATCTAGCATGAGAGGTAAGTCAAGAAACCACTGAGCTACTGGAAGTTGAGGAATCAAACACTGAAATATACACACACGATACAATCTGTAAATATACACACACAATACACTCCATACATATACAGTCACTCATGACGATACACTATACATATGCACACACGATACACTGCTGACAGGGTCTGGGAGAGAACCCAGTGAGTCATGTACCAACTGAGCTACTTGAAGTTGATGAAAACTAAACAATGAAATACACACACGATACAGTCTATACATATACACTCCATACATTTGCACAGATGATACACTCCAAACATATGCATTCAATACACTACACTTATACATACATCAAATCAAACATTCCATACATGATACACTTAATACATATGCACACTAAGCATATACACTCCACACATATGGACAGATGATACACTCCTGTCAGGGATAGAACCCGGGTCTCCAGCATGAGAGGTGAGTCACTTAACCACTGAGCTACTGGAAGTTGATGAAACCAAGCAACAAAATATACACACACATGATACAGTCTATACATGTACACTTTATGCATATACGCACACACATGATACTATGATACACTCTATACATATACACAGATGATACACTCATGACATTACACTCTATACATATACAGTCCTTACATAAAACCATATGATACACTCCATACATTTACACATATGCACACACTACACATGATACAGTCCATACATATACACAGATGATACACTCCTTTCAGGGATAGAACCAAGATCTCCGGTGTGAGAAGTGAGTCACGTAAGCACTGAGCTACTGAAAGTTGATGAATCAAGCCACGAAATATACACACACACACACACACACACACACACACACACGATACACCCTACACATACACACATGATACAGTCTATACATATACACGTCATACATATGCACACATACATGATACTATGATACATATACACACATGACACACTATACATATACACACACTACACTCTATACATATACACACATGACACACTCTATACATATGCACACACTACACTCTATACATATACACACAATACACTCTACAAATACACACACACACAATACACTCTATACACATATAAACAATACACTCTACACGTACACACACACACAATATACTCTATACACATACACACGATGACTATTAAGAACAAAAAATATTCAATAAGAATATTGGCAAGGCAAAAAAAATTAACATGTTACACTGCATAAATATACACACAATACATGACACTTTCCACACATATGAACACGATACACTCCAGCCTAGAAATGGCCAAAACCCCTCTAAAACCAGGATGGTCGACCAGCTAAAACCAGCCAACCAGCTTAGGCTGGTTTAAGCTGGATTTTTCAGCAGGGATCCAAACAAAATATACATGATACATATACAATACTATGATACATATAAACAGATGATACATTAATCATACACACTCTATACACATGCTCAGATGATACACTACACATGATATACTCTATATCATATACAGTCCATACATATGGCACACACATGATACTATGATACATATACACTTTACACATATGAACACATGATACACTCCTTTCAGGGATAGAACCGGGTCTCCGGCATGAGAGGTGAGTGACGTAACCACTGAGCTACTGGTTGATGACACATGCATTGATGACACATGCATGATACACACCATACATATGTACACATGATACACTGCATACATATACACCCATGATACACTCCATACAGCACACTCGTTTCAGGTGAAACACTCCATACATATATGATACACTCCAAACATTTACATTTTATACATATGCACAGATGATACATGTTACACTCTATACATGTACAGTCCTTACATATACATTATACACTCTATACATATGCACTTCATACATGATACTATGATACATATGGACAGATGATACAAACTATACATATGCACAGATGATACACTACACGTTACACTCTACTTGTACAGTTCTTACATATATGGCACATTATACACGCACACATGAAATACTCCATACATATGCACTGCATACATACACACACATGATACTTCACACAGACACATATATATAGACACACTACACTCTATCTATGTACACACACACACACACACACACACACACACACACACACACACACACACACACACACGATACACTCCAAACATATACACACGAGACCCGGATCTCTGATGTGAGAGGTAAGTCACGCAACCACTGAGCTACTGAAGGTCGATGAATCCAAACAACTAAATATACACACACAATACATTTAATACATATGCACAGACGATACACTCCTGTCAGCGTCTGGAATAGAACTCAGGTCTGCAGCACGAGAGGTAAGTCACTTAACCACTGAGCTACTGGAAGATGATGAACCCAAACAACGAAATATACACACACATGACACACCATATATATACAC
Organism: Danio tinwini; assembly: GCA_903798205.1. NCBI lineage: Eukaryota > Metazoa > Chordata > Actinopteri > Cypriniformes > Danionidae > Danio > Danio tinwini. Next base: position 4,350,898 of record CAIGQZ010032675.1, read on the forward strand.
ACAATTCAATGATACATATACACACGTCAGGGTCTGGGCTAGATCTCCAATTTCCGGCGTGAGAGGTGAGTCATGTAACCACTGAGCTACTAGAAGTTCATGAAACCACAAAACAAAAATATACTCACACAAGATACATTGTACACTCTATACATATACAGTCATGATCCACTACATACACACACAAGATACACTCTATACATATGCAGACATGATACACTCCATACATATACACAGATGACACACTCTTGACAAGGTCTGGGATAGAACCCGGGTCTCTGGCAGGAGAGGTGAGTCACCTAAACACTGAAGCTAAAATCGAAACAACAATACATATACAGGCATGATACACCCTATATATATATATATGATACACTCTATACATGTTACAATCTGTACATATGCACACACAATACACTCTATACATATACACTATACATATACAGACTCTAGACATACACATGATACACTCTATACAGTACATATACACACGTGATACAATCTATACATATACACTCTATACAGGGCCGGAGCAAGCCGAACTGCCGCTCTAGGCAATGGACTAGCACGCCGCCCTCAACCCGAAAGTGAAAACGAACCTGACCAGTTCATAAAGTGAGGACGGGGGGTTGATGTTGCGGATGAGTCAGTACGTTGGGTTGGGCGGCGGGGAGCGTTTGCCGCCCTCACTATTATGCCAGACCCTATTATGCAAGTGTTCCGTTGATGTTGTGAATGAAAGTCAGTTTGTTGGGTTGGACGGCGGGGTGCGTTTGCCGCCCTCATTATTATGCCGCTCTAGGTGGCCGCCTAGGTCGCCTCTATGGACGCGCCTGCCCTGACTCTACACATATATACTATCCATATACACACTCTATACATATACACACATGACACACTCTATACATATACACACACATGATACACCCTATACATTTACACACTGCATACATTTACACTCCATACATATAGGTGAGTCACATAACCACTGGGCTACTGGAAGTTGATGAATCCAAAATATTGGATGTGAAATATACACACACACACACTATACATATACACACACTATACTACACTCTATACATATACACACACATGATACACTATACATATACACACACATGATACTCTCTATACATATACACACATGATACACTATACATATACACACACTCACGATACACTTTATGCATATGCACACATGACACACTTCATACATATACACACATAATAGCTGCAGGAATGGGATGGTGAGGGAGAATGGTGATTGGAGCAGCAGGAACGAGCCGGGGATGTGACAGTAAAATATATGCCGGAATAGTTGGCGGCTCATTCCGCTGTGGTGACCTCTGACAAATCAGAGAGCCGAAGGAAAATTTATGAATGAATAATAATTCTAACTTCAACTGTAGGTACATGATTATTACAAAAATACAGTTTACTTACTATGCAGTTTGCACACTGTAATCTAAAGCATTGTAAAGCATGTGTATGTTATCTGGCTGCAGGTTTATAGATGAACTTTTTGAACAATGCACAGATGATGAAAGCTGCATCTGCTCTGAGGATTGTGTCTGTGAGCAAAACACTTCCCCTTCTCTCTTCCTGTTTAATCAGGGAGCCAAGTGAGGTGTGCGGCGCTTCCCATTTTAATCTGCCTTCTACCCCTGATAACTCATTCTGACTCCCTGCAGACCTTGTGTAGTTTCAGTTTGAGCACAGAGAGTAGATTGAACACATGGCCCCAGCTGGATAAATGTGTTGTTGGCTTCTATTAAAATGGGGTATTGATCATTTAGAGGCAGCTCTCCTGTTTTTTTTTTAATCTGCACACAGTTTTAAATCACTCTTTCAAAAGTAATTAAAAATATGGAAGAATGTGGTACGTTCATTTAAAACACAACAACTTTAGATTTGATAAGGTGGTGTGTAATGATGCATTGCATTGTGGTTTATATCGCTAAATAGATAACGTTGGTCCATTTTGTGTTCAATTAAACAAAAAATTCAAGTAAAACATAAGCTTTAATAGAATGAATGATGTGTTGCATCAATCATTATTACAAATTCAGGTCTCAAGCAACCCAGACCAATATATCTAACACAAGTGATATACACTCACTGGCCACTTTATTAGGTATACCTGTCCAACTGCTTGTTAACGCAAATGTCTAGTCAGCCAATCACATGGCAGCAACTCAATGCATTCAGGCATGTAGACATGGTCAAGACCATATGCAGCCGTTCAAACTGAGCATCAGAATCATGCCCGTAGCCAGGGGGGGCTCGGGTGGTTCACGAACCAACCACCCCCCACAGCCAAAAGGTCCAGAATTTGTCCTTTTAGTTATTTTATGTAATTTAATATTATATAATATATTGATTATCTAATTAATATATTATATTTAATATATATATATATTGTAATAAAGTGTAATTTTAAATAACTATGGCCAGTAATTCTAATCTCATGGAGCCTCAAAGCCACAATAATGTCACGTGACAAGCCACTGAGCGGTAACATTTGAATCTTTGATGCGAGTAACGCTATAGGTCGAAAAAAGCAAAAGTGGCAGAAAGGGCAGGCAGCGGTGTCATTATTGCAAAATATTGAACATATGTTCAAAAAGACTGCCAAACAGGGTACGGCTAAAGTTACTTCCTAACAGATGAAAATCTGTCCCTATCCATGAGGTTCTAGGCTAACTGGTCGTGTTAAGACTCACCCCTCACTGACAAAGGTCCAGAATTTGTCCCATACATGAGCTCATTTGTCCTATTTTGACTGCTATGCCATCATAAATAATGAAAATAATCCATCAAAAAAGGCTTTAAGACCAAACGGAATCCTCTGTCGGCTGTTGCTTCAGTGGGACAATAATGTGATGTAAGAGAAGTCTTCTTTCACTATTGTTTTTAAACAGAGAAAACATTTGCAGGTAACTTTTATTCTAATTTTTGGACCTTATTCCTGAAAAAAAATGAGCAATAAAAAGGTGTGAATTAAGCACCAGAAGCGGAGCATATGAAATTAATTTGAATATATTTTGGCTATGGTTGAGATCCAGAAATTCTCAAATGTAGCCTACTTTTTTTGCCAAAGAGGCTAGAAAAAAAACTAAATAATTAATTATTATTGTTTTATTATTATTACTATTATTATTATTATTATTATTATTATTATTATGTTTTAATGATTTTTTTTATGGCCAAATTGTGACTGAGGACAGTTGAATGCTGGCCAGTTTGTTTTTTTTGTCTAATGACAGTAGGCTACAGTTTTTTTTTACTTTAAAACTTTAACAGATTCCTATTTTTTCCTAATGATATATGATGTAACAAATTTGTATTTTAAAAATTAGTCTTGTTTTTATTTTTCTTTATTGCAAATTTTTAGGAAATATTTTTAGTACATCAAAAAGTGTGGTTGTGATGAAATCTGACCAGCTAATCCAGCAAAAAAGTACTGCTTAAATGCAGTAATTAAATATCATAGTTAAATAGAAGCTGAGGCGTATAACTGCAAAAAGATACACTTTTTGAGAAAAAAGAACCACCCCTTTCACCAGGCTGGCTACGGGCCTGAGAATGGGGAAGAAAGGTGATTTTAAACGTGGCATGATTGTTGGTGCCAGACGGGCTGGTCTGAGTATTTCAGAAACTGCTGATTACTGGGATTTTCATGAGCAACCATCTCTAGGGTTTACAGAGAATGGTTCGAATAAGAGAAAATATGCAGTGAGTGGCAGTTCTGTGGGCGCAAATGCCTTGTTGATGTCAGAGGTCAGAGGAGAATGGCCAGACGGGTTCCAGCTGATAAAAAGGCAACTGTAACTCAAATATCCACTCGTTACAACCAAGGTATGCAGAAGAGCATCTCTGAACACACAACACATCATAACCGGAGGCGGATGGGCTATAGCAGCAAACATAAAGCCTGAATCATCTCAGACTCGTTTTCTTAAACATGACAATGAGTTCACTGTACTCAAATGGCCTCCACAGTCACCAGATGTCAATCCAATAGAGCACCTTTGGGATGTGGTGGAACGGGAGATTCCCATCATGGATGTGCAGCCGACAAATCTGCAGCAACTGCATGATGCTATCATGTGAATATGGACCAAAATCTATGAGGAATATTTCCAGTACCTTGTTGAATCTTCGCCATGGAGGATTAAGGCAGTTTTGAAGGTAAAATGGGGTCCAACCCGGTGCTAGTAAGTTGTACCTCATAAAGTGGCCAGTGACTGTAAAAATGCTGCAATAGCTTAAAGCTCTCTTCATATTTTAATAGTAATTTCAAATGAACAATATATTGTTTATACAGTTGATGTCACACCCACGGCTCGTTCCTGCAGCTCCAATCACAGCTCATCAACCACCTCTCACCAATCTCGCGAACAATCACCTGCATACTAATCACCTGCACCCACAATCACCGGACAATATATAAACCCACCTCATCCTCTCACTCATTGGCCGGTATCGAAGTCGGATGGTTCACTTTGCCACAAACAACTGAATAAGGGAAGTGACTAAGCTATTCTAGTGTTTACCTGAAGATCTGTTGTTAACCTGATGAACTGTGTGTGAGATCACTCACCTTCTGATGCTCCCCAGAACGGACTATGCGGGAGATCGCTCACCACTCAGATGTTTACCTTGTGAACTGTTGATGAGATCGCTAACATCCTCAACACCACTCTCCTGCTTCATCACTCTGATTCAGTAATGTTGTTTTGAATAAAACCCTTAAAAGATATCCATCCTTGTGTGCCAACGTGACAATTGAAGTCAAAATTATTAACCCTCAGAGTTTCTCGAATAATTCTCAAATGATGTTTAAAAGAGCAAGGATATTTTCAATGTTTATTAATTCTACTTATTTTCTAAATGTACTCTCCTGGTATTATTCCAGAGTGAAAAGTGATTTGTCATTTGTAATTAAAGTGTGCTGACCAGCTCTAAATTGATTTCTGTTTTGTATGTCATTAGCTCTGCATGGGTGTAAAAAAAAAACTGTCCGCCATGTTTTATTCACTACTCTTTCACAAACCTGTCCTGACTGGAGGTGTGTATTTGGCTGTTTTTCAATTTAACTCAATCCAGACACCCTTCAGAGGTATAAATATCATAGGTTGCAGTTGTTGTGAGCGGGTTTTTTACATTTTGGAAGCATTCAGAGTTGAAGAAATTAAATGTAATGCGCTGATGTTCTGTCCAAGCTACTGTAATATGAAATTAAAATTGACACTTTTATTTGTGACTCACTGATGCATATTCTAAATTAAAATGTAATCTTTTCAAGGAATAATAACTTGATCTGCCTCTGAAATGATTACAGTTTTTGCTGTTTTACTTTCCAACACCAACTTTTCATGATCAAATCTGTTCCCGGTGGATACAATCTTTTAAAATAATAAAAATTGTCCTACACCTGTCTAGTCCAGAGATGGCCAAGGTTGGCCCATGGTAACCTTTGATTTGGCCCACCATCCCATCCGAGAAGAGCATGAGAATGATGCTGAGTGCCTTTTAACAGGGATCGGAGTTTCTAATTTAAAGTTACAACAAAAAAGCAAACAGAACTTAAAGGTGCTGTATGTAAGTTTTTGACTATTCTAAAGCATAGAAATACCAATATATGTTTGCAGATATTTCAGAAACATTGTTTATCTGAAAAACAATGCTGAAGTCAGATATTCTGATTTGAAAATGTACTTTCCATGCTGGAACGATGTCTTTGTTTGGGTTCTTTTAACACACCCAATGTCGCTTTAGCTAATTATATTTCAGCACCCCGGGTTGCCTTGGTGAAAAACAGACTGTAAAAAATATGGAAGTCACCCATAGGTTTCTGAAGAACGCAAAAGAAGCTACAAGTAGGTGTGTCCAACCATTGCCATTTTGTTTGCGCGTCATCACACCGACCGGGGGATACCAAACAAGGGCAAAGAGGCGGAGCGTGAGCAGAGCTACAGACACCTGCTAGCATTTAGCTTTGACAGACTTTTCTTTGGGAGATACGCTTAATACTTTATTAACTGCAACTCGTTTGTGTTCTGACCACATGTGCTTGGTTGTATATTATAGCAATAAAGTGTTTAATCCTTTAAAAACACTGTTGTAACACATTGAGCCACTAAGCATTGTTCTTATGACGTTTATCAACAGTAGGACAGCGCAAATTACTTTCAAATACTTCAAATATAGTCTGTGCTAGTAAATGCAAGGCTACTTATGAAATTCAAGCATTAAACTGTATGACAACGTTTCAGATGGCTGTTCTAGAGCCTACAATTAGTCAATCTGTCAAATTATGGAGTGCATTACAGGTCTAAAGAAAATTTTAAAGTATATATATATATATATATATATATATATATATATATATATATATATAATTTATATAATTTTATATAAACAAGTAAATAACAGGGTGAGAATGTGGTAAAATCTGAAAACGTGGTCAAAATCAGGCTGTTGCAAGGCCTTTTCTGGATTGCATTTTAAAACTGTCGGTTAGGTTTAGGGAAGTGGGTGGGCGGGTCAATCTGTGCTTTTAAAAACACTATTGGTTAGGTTCAGGGAAGGAGGAGGGCGAGTCAGTCGATCACTCAGTCAGTCAGCCAGTTGACAGCGGCCTCTGGTGGATTTACGTGAGAATAGCAGGCGCAAATGGCAATCGCGAGAGAAATTTGAGATCTCAAAAAGCGTACACAGTGGCCTTTGGCGGATTAGTGAAAACAAAAACTGCAAAAAAAAGGTAGCTCCTGGGACATATTTGCTGCTATCTAGAAATGTATATAGAGGTACATTTTTAGAATAAGCTGGGTTGAACCTAACCCAACCTGCTTAACTTATTAAATAAGTTAAAGCTTTTACAGTGTATGTTTTTTTACATAAATGTTACACTGAATGGTGATAGAACATTATTTCCACGTTTTGGTTTTTAACTAACTAAGTCATTACTAGTTAACTAGTTAAGTTAAAACATTAAAGTAGATACTTCCGACAAATATGTCATTTTAATGTATATAAAATCATAGCAAATTTTTGTTAATACAGTGTCTGTGACTCACATGGTTTCTTTTAAGGGATTAGTTTTTACATTATAGTATTGTATTTTTACAATTGTAAATGTAGGCTTTACACTGTTATATGTAAATTCACAATGTATATAGTTTATCCATTATGACAAATGAAAGGAATATTTTGAAAAGGATCATTAGAAACACCCCTTTATTTGAAAAACTAAAAAACTATGAATTTATATATTTTAAAAACACCAAAGAGGTCTAATAATTAATAAATAAATCAATAAATAAATCAATGTCATCATTGTTTTAATGCTCTGTTTTTTCTGTTTTTTTAATAATACTGAATTTAAAATAATAAAAAAAAAATGTAAAACTGCTTTTACTTAAGCCGAAATAAAACAATTAAGACTTTCTCCTGAAGAAAAAATATTACAGTAAATTCTGTGAAAAATGTCTTGATCTGTTATTTGGGAGATATTTGAAAAAGAGAATAATAATAATAATTCTGAATTCAACTATGATTTGTATTATTGAATATCTTTTTAAAATATAATGTATCCTGGACGAGCCCCTTAAAATTAGCAGCTTTGAGCAAGTATTTGCAATCTGTATAGCAAAAATGATATAAAGACCAAAAAACACTGAAGAGGTCTAATAATTTGTATTTCGAAATAAATTATTCCTGTTATCATTTTTTTTAATGCTCTGCTTTTCAGCCATTCAGTTAAAATGCCCCTTTATTGGACAGCATAATCAAGCAACAAATTTTATATAAGAAATTACACTGGATTTTCATTTGCGTGAAGAGAGCAAAAGGGATTAGCATGTGCTAATGAGCGTTTGATGAGCCAAACAAGGAGGAATTCTGGCCAAATCATTTGTGTTTGGCATTGAGCATAAAAAACTGCTTCTACAACCAGCACTAGCAGTCAGTTTGGCCATCAGAGTTACTTGAGAGAGCAGAAGAGGCAGACACAGAGGTCTTTATAAAATAATAAGTGCTACATCAGTACAGTACATGCCGCAAAAATAATATCAGTATCTCCTCTTCAAGGTTCTAGTGCAGCTTTGAAGGAGACTAAATCACTCACTCACTCGCTCAGACTGCAACATCAGCTCGTCTATAGAACGACTTCTGAAGGATCAGAAGAGAGACAGTCCTTCAGGCTTTGAATGAAGAGAGAGGGAGAGAAAGAGAAACAGCAATCTGCCCCACCGCTGCTATCAAATGACCTTCACTGCACAAACATATCCATCTGTTGTGTCTGCAAAGACAGCCCAATACTGCCTTATAATTAAGTAAAAAATGAAGCAGACATTAAATGCTTAACAATCCATCTCCATTAATGTCTGAGAGCAGGCGTTTACAGGGTTTTACTAGCAAAAGCTCTTAAAGGACAGACGAACAGCCGTTCTTCCTCGAGCATTAATAATGTATCGACTGTTTTCGAAAATATGACAGAGTTAGGGGTGGTATATTTGTCATTCTTACCATCTCAAATCATGAATAGTAATTATTTGGCATTTAAGTTGACAATCATAAGAGACAATGCAGTAATAAAATGCAGTAATAAAGTTACATGCTTGTGTTGTTTTGTGTCTTCTTTGTGCTCACATTGTCTTTTGTGTCATTTTTTAAAACTTTCCATAAAACTAGGCCTATTCAAAATATTAGGTCCCTGTTGATGCCACTGTCACAAACTGTGTATGTATGTATGTATATATATATATATATATATATATATATATATATATATATATATATTCTTGGATTATATGATATGACAAATATCTTATTGTATCCCGGACGAGCCCCCCAAAATAAACAACTTTAAGAAAATTTTGCATTCTGTGTAGCAAAAAAATCTTAAAGACGGTTGCTCATCACTATCCTCGATGTATGATATTAAACTCTTCCTAAATTTGTAATTATGGATTTCTGGAATACAATTCTGTAAAACAAATAAGATTTTCTCCTGAAGAAAAAATATTACAGTAAATACTCTGAAAAATGTCTTGCTCTGTTAAACATATATTTGAAAAAGAAAAAAATATATAATAATTTTGATATACTAATAACTTTGACAACTGTATATTTAATTCTTTGAATGTCTTATTATGACTAATATCATAACGTATCCTGGATGAGCCCCCAAAATTTGCTGGGATTTGAATCCTATTTTAAAAAAGAGATTTGTTTTGTTTATATCACTCCAATAACTTGAAGTGCAGCTGATCACAGAGAGTTGGAACAGATCTTTTAATCCCAGTTTCTTTGCAAATCCTGTTTTGTGGGCATGATTACATGCGTTACTTTGTAGACATGTTAATACATGCCTATCAATCAATTCAGTGGGCAGGGAAAACTTCACTCCTACGTCAAATTACGGTGGGCCTCAAAATCGCTGGGATTTGGATCCTATTTTAACATCAGGAAATGTTTTTTAAATATATATTTTTTGTGTTTCTATCACTTCAATATGACTGTAAACACACTATACCTACATGCAGTTCTGTCCAAACAGCTCCCAAAAGTTGATTTTCCATCATAGGTGCCCTTTAAGATGATGAAACAGTCTGACAGATGATTTCTGTAAACAGAAATACAGCCGAATTATCAATCGCAAGCTGTCTGTCAAAGTTTAACACAAAGGGAATTGTCTTGGCAAACTTGAAAAGTCTTTGTGTGTGTGTGTGTGTGTTCACTAATTAGCAAAAAATATTTCTACGATGTGTGTTGGCTAATTGAAGTATTTGGATGTTCCTACACAATGATAACGGAAAAACACAGAAGAGGATGAAAGAAGAGGAACAATGTGCGGTAATTGGCAGGCAAATGAAAGCCGCGCTCATCTGAATGCAGTCATCAGACGAAGGTGATGGACGCCTCATTCGCTGCTGCCTCGCCATTTGATGAAACATGACACATGACCTTTAAACGAGAGCCTGTATTAATCAGAGGCTGAACGAATGCATGTAAACTCATTAACGACGGTTGGCCTTTGCTACATATCTGATCCTCGAGCAATTTTTGCTCCTTTCCACAGGGGCGCCGTGAAAACATTAGACGAATACATTTGTTTAATTAATACAGTGTAGATAGTCGATTTTAAAAGAGATTAAAGCACAGCACTCAAGCATGCTGATTTCTAGGGTGGTTGCCGGGGTGTTATGCTGTTACTAAGAGGTTCTGAACGGTTGCTAGGGTGTTCTGAGTGTTTGCTTAAAAGGTTAGAAGAGGCCACCTGAGTCTCTTGTTATTCTGCTCTTGGGTCAGTTTATATCTATAGCTGTGGTTCTCAAACAGGGTCTCTCAAGATGCTGTAAAGCAAAGCAAAACATTCAAATATCAGCTTACCTCATTTGTAGGAACCAAATAATGTGAAATTTTTGGTGTAGTTTCAAATAATAGGCTTTATTTCCTTATTTTCCCATGGAAAGAAACTATAAACATACATGTTTTAATATAGGTTTATGCAGTGGTGTAGTCGGGGCTATACGCACGTATACTCAGTATGCCTACTTTTTTCTATGAGCTGTTTGGGTATTACGACTTCTAAGGATCAATAATTGCGTATACCCTCGGTATACTTACTTTTTTTTCTGATTAGACTTCCCTAATTTATGTGTATTTGCGTCCCCTTTAACTGTATACCAAATGTTTTTTTTTTACTTGCTTCTCATTTGTTGCAATCAGTGCATTTTTGTTTAATTTGCGCCATTTCCCAC